>JADRCD010194279.1:17596-61304 GCA_019843815.1 Montemys delectorum | reverse complement strand
AGGCACAGACACAGACACAGGCACAGGCACAGGCACAGGCATAGGCATTGACACAGGCACAGGCACAGGCACAGACACAGGCACAGGCACTGGCACAGGCACAGGCACTGGCACAGGCACAGGCACAGGCACAAGCACAGGCACTGACACAGGCACAGGCACAGGCACAGGCACAGGCACAGACACAGGCACAGTCACAGACACAGACACAGACACATACACAGACAGACACAGGCAGAGACAGAGGCAGAGGCACAGGCATAGGCACAGACACAGGCACAGACACAGGGACAGGCACAGACACAGATTCCCTTTGCTGTGCCTCCACAGACCCAGGCATAGCCCTCAGGCAGCAGTACTGGTTAAGACTTTACCATGGCTTCAGTTGGTGGTACTGGCTACTCCCAACAAGCTCTTATTCTCTAACCTTGTATGTCCAGTTCCATTGCTCTTCACAATGATTTATCTGTTCTGCTTCTTGCTCTTTCCCATCTGTCCACCCCATACTTGCCCATTGTAGTGGTTGCTGCAGCTGTTGGGCCTCTGGGTGATCTCTGATGCTGATACCCTATATGACATGGTATCAGATGGGCCACTGTGTGTGTGTGTCTAAGGCCTGCTTGGAAAGTGCAGTGGCAGGCAGGTATGTCTTTGGGTTTCTTTCCCTGCCTAAGCTGCATAATATGGTATGATGGTGGGCAGGTCTGTGGGTGCTGTCCTTCTCTTATTCTGCATTGTGTGGTTGTAGGCAGGACACTGTATGTCCAAGGCCTGCCAGTCTCATGTGCTGGAGGACAGGTCTCTCAGTAATGTTTTCAAGCTACTTATTAAATATTTGTGTTTATATTCATAGAATTGTGCTACTCCCACCATTTTCACATACACTTATTATTGAATACTGGTTAATGCAGAAATTGCTCAATGTGGAAATAAGCAGTGACTTTGAGTATCTACCCATGAATACGAAAATTATGTGACTTTCCCACAGACAGGTCTGGGAACACAAAAGAAAATGTGATGAGAAGAATGTAAAGGCAAGAAAGTAAGGAGGAATTCTGTGTGATACTGCCTTCTGGACATGATAATTCTGTTGCACACCTGCACTCCTAGAAGCTGCAGTTGCCATCACAGGATCTGTGCAAGATCAAGCCAGTTTAAAATTTTAGCATGTTTTAAATCCAATGGAAGGAGGAAATCCAACAGCCTTATTCACAGACAAGGACCTATAGACAGTTGATGGTTAGTAGGAGGAAAAAAATGATATTTCTTTTAGGATATAACTCCTAGTAGAGTCCTCATGCTTCAGGGGATGACTATATGCCAATGTGCATATAAACAGGATTAATTGCAGTCAATGGGTTAAAAAAACAACATACAAAGAGGACATGAATTATAAAGGGAGATGTTATGATGGATCCTGGTAAAAGTTGGAGGAATGTGGACATAATCAATGCATCCACAAATGCATGCATGAAATATATTCTTTATATGGATAAGAATAAAAACAAAACTTTAATCAGGTCCTCAGATTTCTAGTTTTCTGTCTACAACAGTTGAACTTCTTAGCTGCTGGAACAAATGCATCTAGCATCGTTGTAACCTATTGTGAACCTGTTGGCCAAGGATACAGTTGGGAGTGAGAAGCATGAGCAAGGAGGGGAGGGGCAGCCTGGGAGGGGAGGGGTTGGAAGAGTGGAGAAGAGCATTGTAATGGAATACGCAAAGATAAGGGGCTGGCTGCCTGATACCCTTTGATATATCCCCTCACTGATTCAAAAACTCCTAGAAAATCCCATTTTATAAAGGCCACAACACCTGCTTCCTTGACTGTATGCCTAAACTAACTCATGGCTATTTGAGAGATGCTAATCCACATCAGAGGAGATAAAATGGGTTTCTTCAGGATAGCAGTAGAAGACTGATAGGTCCTATCTTTCCTGACTTCCTATATGGAGCAGCAGTACAGTGGATGAATTAAATTGATCATAATTTTTATTGATCATAGTGACCTAAAAGGAGAGACTGCAAAGTGTAATACATGGAGGCAATATTAATCCTTTCAGAATCAATATGAGGAATTCTTTTATGTAAAAGAAAAATATTATGATGCATTTTACTCATAATTTATTCATCTATGGATGCATTGCTCCATATAGAATTTTAATGTATAGCCTATCTTACTTGTGATTTTATGGAGAGTAGTCTGGTATATTGCATACCAATTGTACACATGCTTTGCTTAAGAAATACCAATTTTAGAATCAAAATATTTCCGTAATTCTATCGATGTCACAGTACTCTTCTTAACCTCATGTATAATATGTCTATTGTAGGCATTCATTCCTTCATGTATGGCTACTCCTTCCATCCAGATTCTCCTGGAACTTTCTTCTTCTCCCAAGAATTCACTAAACTTACACACTGTAGGTATATCAATATGTTGCAAACATTAATATAACTTGCACAATGGAAAACATTAAATTTCGGCTAAACATGGTTCTATTTCTTACCACCATTATCACCAACAATTTAAAACATTGCCTCAGGAAGATATTATTATTTGAAAAGTTTTCTTCTATTTACATTTATAAATCATGAGTAGAATGGCACAATTAACAATGAAGAATTATAGAATGAATTTTTTAACTTTTCTGGAAACTTGAATATCCTAGCTCATATGCCTACATTTTTGACTAACTACTCACAGTGGATGTAATCTAATGAGGCTATGTCAATCTATAAAATATAAGTGTGGTGAAAGATTCTTGTGGTAAGATTTATCCCACTAGCTGTTACCATGTGTCTTACCAAGAGCCATAAATCATAGTACAGAATGACAAGAATGTAACTTCTAATATGAGGTAATTATGGCTGAGAATATGTATCAGTCATTAGTGTTTCCTGATTAAACATTAGTCCCTGAATATTTACCCGTACCATATATGTAAAAGCCTGAGTATGGATATACACACCTACAATCCTATGAATGACATCTAGAGATGAAGGACTTGGTGGTGTTCAGCTGGTCTAGTAGGAGACTCTATAAAAATTTTAGAGAGAAATTGAGGAAAACTTTTCATACGAACATCTACCCATTGAGCACACTATTAAGTAAACATGTGAGCGTGGATACACAGATACAAATAAATTGTAGTACTTTTTCTTAGAAGCAACATAATTCTCAAGTTCATAATGGGACAAAACCAAGCAATGAATCATAAAATAGCATCTGAGTAAGATCAGGTGCTTCGAAACACAGAAATCATTGTGTCTATTCTTGTATTTTCTGAGATATTCTTGAAGGAACAGGTTAATTTCCTGTTAACTGCTCCCATTAAATCTCTTTGTAAAGTAGCTCATATTAATTTGACAACAGGATCTCCAATTCTGGGTACCTATTTTCACACACTGTTTTACATATAAATGATTTGTATACCCTTAGGATTTGTAAAATGCTTAGCTGTTAGCATTGCCAGTTTTCATGAAAATAGTGATTGACTTGGAATGTACTTACTTCTCATCAAAAAGACATAGTCCCTAAAATAGCCCTTCACAGCTGGCTTTGATTTAGTCTTCTACATGCTAGACTAAAGTGTCCTGTAAATGCCATTATCATGTAGCTCCTTACAGAGAGCACTTCAATATAATTGCATCTCAGGAGTGATTTCTGTTTTTAGTGAGCTAATGCAAAATGTTTCCTATTTGAATACATATTAAATCTAGAATACATAATTTTCTATTTGCGTGCAGGGAAGAAGTTGTTTTGCAGCCAACTAGGCACGTTTTTATCCTGAATTTTTACTCTAGTTCATCTAAATCTTAGAGGTTAT
Organism: Montemys delectorum; assembly: GCA_019843815.1. Lineage (NCBI taxonomy): Eukaryota > Metazoa > Chordata > Mammalia > Rodentia > Muridae > Montemys > Montemys delectorum. The sequence continues at coordinate 57,474 of JADRCD010194279.1, read as the reverse complement.
GGTGAAAGGAATGAGAGGGCTTCTAGAAGCATGTTTGCTAAGTTCTATATTAAGGAAATTAATTCCTACTATAAAAGGAGGTGTCAGAAACCATGCAATATTATAATTAAATTGAGTTGTCATGACCCAAGAGGACAAAAACTATAAAAGTTAATTAAGTCTTGTATACAAGTGAGGTACAATTTTTATGTGGTTCAACTCTTACCTTAAAGGGTTAGGTGGAAGGCTCAGTCTATAAAGTACGTGCTTAGCAAGCAGGAGAACCAAATTTTTATGACGGAATCCATGTTAAAAGGCAGAAGAGGTGATCTCTGTAGTCCTTACTAAGTGTATATTCCAGGCCTTTGATTTATACTGTATGATATGAAGAAAGATGGATTATATCTAAAGAATATCACCTCAAATTGTCTTGTAACTTCCAAATATCTTGCACAGATATGTAACAGCACATATAAACACGTAAATATCACTAGAGATGAATCACCAGTGCATCTCAGATACAACACTAAAGCTTATCCTCTGGTCTCCATATGCATCCACATGTGCAAGAGTGCACAAAACAAATTTTCCTGACAGCAAGACTTGACTCTTTCTGGAGAATATATTAGAAAACCATATGCTGAATACAGCATACTGTAAGGAGCTCTGCCTTTATTCTTTTTCTTAAGGTCCAAAATGTAAAATATTACTTCATAATCTCAAGGAAAGAAAAGTTATCATTCAGTTGGAAAACATTATTTTATTATATATTAATTATCTTTAAAATATACCCTCCCACACACAATCCCAAAGGACGCAGGGGAGGAATGTAAAAGAGAAAGTTGAAAGAACAGGAGTGATCTGTGCTGTACACAGTTTGAGTTACCTTGGTCCAAACACATTTCCTCCATGATTCTGTCCCCCATCTCAATCTGTCATTTCTCCTCCTGTACCCTAAAACACAAACTGTTATTGAAAGACTGAAGGGAAAAAGATACTCATTTGGAGCTCTCTTGGACACATGCCTTCTCTTTCTTTCTCTCTCTTCCTTTCCATATTTTGTAGTATGTTTGTATTGTTTTCTCTATCTACACATACATACATACACATAGGTACATAAATATACATATATCTTAACCTTTCAGAGTTTGAGTGAGCTAATGCAAAATTCAGAATGAAAGTGTGCCTAGTTGGTTCCAACAGAGCTTCCTTGCATGCAAATAGGACAAAGTGTGTTTTAGTTTTAATATCTATTTAAATAGGAAACATTTTGCATTAGCTCACTCAAACTCTGAAAGGTTAAGATACTCTAGTTTATATAAATCTTAGAGGTTATGATGAAAGGAATGAGAGGGCTGCTAAAAGCCACTTATGTGAGATTACCTACAGGTTTATTATCCTTTATGGGTAATTGATTGCTAACTAGATTAAATGTGGAGTTTCCTAAAGGACATGACTCTGAGTGTACCTGTGCAGGAGGCTAGAACAACCTACTACAGAGTAAGTGCAGTACCTCACAGCGGCCAAGTACTGAAGTTCTGAGGTAAAAGTCATGCTTAAAAGTTGGTGCGTAGCTCTGCACACTGGAGAAACTAAATTATCTGATAGTTACTCAGTCTAAGAGACTGGGTATATCACTAGTAGAAAGCTAGTGACAATGACCCGGATTGACAATAGTCTTTTCTCTTATTGAAAAGCCAAAGATGTTAGCTTTCAAGGTCAATGACAGTTGAAGCATAAATAAAAGTCAAGAAAGTGGAGATGCACTCACTATAAAGGAGCAAAGGGTAGCCAACTTTTTTTTTTATTAGATACTTTCTTTATTTACAATATCTCCTTTCCCAGGTTCCCCTCCAAAAGAAAAAAGAAAAAGAAAAGAAAATAAGAAAAATAAAAAAAAATACCCTTAAAACAATCTCCTGTTCCCTCCCCACTCCCCCTACGCACCAACTTTTAAGCATGACTTTCAAATTTCTTAGAGTAATTTAATCTAGCAGGAATACTTAATTCTTTCATTTCACATCCCTTTAAAATAAAATGTTGTGGAGATTGAGGATTATTTCTGCATAGTGCAGAACTTAAATTTGAAAAACCATATCATTTTTCATATTTTATTTTTCTTCAACAAGCTGTCATGGAATTGTAGGACAGAAGAAAATGATGAGGAAATGAATAGATGATGCATGAGCATCCTTGGGTTTGAGGACAACAGAGCACGACATCATTGATGTCTGTCAGTACACATTGTGACCTTCAGAATCTGTGTCTGAAGTAGTACATTTTAGCATCATCTCAATGTCTTCTCTCTTTAGTTTTCTTCTAGACTGTGTAATTTAACACCCACAAAACATACAGTTCAACATTTTGTCACAATCTACATACAATTTTGTGCCTTCCACAAAGTTGAATACCAGTTATTAGAAGTACATTATTTTGAAAATATGTCTAAATATAAGTGACTATATGTATTTCCACAGATAGAACATATAATGTAACTGATTTACTCCACAGCTTGCAAAATTAATTTTCCTGGTTTCCTATTTGAGGAGAGAGAGGGATGGAGAGTCTTTGTTTAAAGCTGCAGCATCTGTGGGAATGGCACGAACACTGCACAGTCTATATATTTTATTGCATTTTCATGAGCACATGGAAGTCTTGTGTAAAATGAGTTTCAGAGCAACCTTCAAGAGTCACTTGGTATTTTCCAGTAAATGCAGGAGAAAGGCTACAAACTCATGCCCAGAGGCGTGTAGTTATATGCACCCTTTCTGTGTCATATTAATTTACAAGTTTGTGTGTACTAAAATTCAATGTTTATATTTTACAAGCATCAGGTTATATTTTTGGTCTGGACAAAGCACTTAGAAAAATGTATAATGGCTACATTGGAGCCAAAATCAACATGAGGATTTCCACTTAGTGGTCACATTTAATCCAAGTTGATGAAAGGACTCAGAGGGTTGGAATATGCCAATCATATGCAATTTCCTCAGATAAACAGATTAGACAGTTTCCCAGAAGATATTTAGCTATATTGCTTGCACGCTACTAGGGTTTGTATTTCTAACATACGTCTCAAATTTAATGTTAATCTTTCCTTTTCATACAGACGTCTGCTCCCAGGCATATTTAATTTTTTCTGCATTATGGTTTCTGAATTGCCTAGGTGTTTTTGTAGGAAATTATAATTGGCTCATATCCTAATTTTGTTTTCATTGAATTTATTTATATTTTGGCAAAATAACATGACAAGAGGTTATAAGTTCACTCTGCTAAGGTCAGAGCCATAGGACTCCATGCTCACTCAATAGATTTTTTTTCAAACAAATCCATTTCAATATAACAGAACCAATTAAGTCAAAAAGTATGCAGAATGAAACATTGTAATTAATATCAAGACTATTTTAATTTAAGTAAACAGTTCTTTGCTCTAGAATTATCAAAGTCATACAATGCACTTTGAATTGGGCTAGCAGGTAACTTTTCATAAATAAATATAAAATACATGAAACTATAAATTAATATTTAAAAATTATGAACTTTGAATGAGAGAACATAAAATATTAAAAATGAATTCATGTGTGCCTTTTTTCTGAAAATACGTTCATTAAACTATATTTTCATTCTCATGCTTATGTGTCAATCCTTAACAATAAAATTCCATATATAGCAATATATTATTTTTACATTGGCTTAGTTACGTTTGATATAGAAAACAGTTTTCTTTGAAGAGTGGCTATCTGCCGTATAGTTTCCAATGTTGACGTTGTAATTTACTATCTCTTATTCCCCCACCTTACCAACTCCACCTTCTGCATTCATGTGGTACAGACTGTAGTAACACTCATATGCCCATCATGACAGTGATGAATGGAATAGGTACAAATATATTTGATAAGGGAAGTGTGTATAAATAGATTCATCACTCAAAAAATATAATTAAAAAATCTAACTGGTCATAATAATTTGATAAAGACTCTAGATTTCTAAAACTAGAAATGAAAAAGATGTATTTAAAAATGAGTAACTAACTGGTAGGTTCTTGCCTGGGGAAAATGATTTCTAGTACTCTTGGAATTCCTTAGTTGTTTATAGGTTTATTTTAAGGGCCATAAGGTAAGGTTATCACTAGATAGTTTTCACACATTTTGTAAGTTATTGCATTATTACTTCTTGAATTTCAGGGTCAAAACTTAGTCATTCCAAGAAACAAATTAGCTAAAAAATACATAAAAGTTGTATATATGACCAGCTAAAACAGCAATTTTTCATCGAGTAAATGGAACTCAAATATTGATTAGCAATATTCTTACTAAACAAAAGTTTGAAACAAAAATTCAAATATTTGGATTTTTATCCATTGGAAAGACTATTAGCTGAAGTTATGTCATCATTATTGACAAGAACTAAGACTATTATCCATCATATGTAAAACAAACATATGACTTGAACAAAATAAAATTTGAAATTTTATTTTAATTTAATTTGTAAAAATTAAAATTATTCCAAATATTTATCAAAATACAGGTAATGTCAGGATGTCGTATACTAAGTGAAATTATCTGAATTTATTGATACATTATCTATATGTAGAATATGAAATAATAAATCTTATAAAAACAGGATTGTGGACTGCACAAACACTAAGAGGAAAGACAATACATGACAACGATTATTGAAGGGTACTGGGTTTCAAGAATGAAGAGTAAAAATGCTACAAAGATAAAAAATCACTGTTTGCTATATTTCTTAAGTTTAGTAGAGCAGCAATTTATAAGTGTTTTGTCAATTCTAATAAATCTTTATAAAACAAAACAAAGCAAGGAAATATATACATATATGAAAAGAGACATTTAAATACAGAAGGACAAGGAAAGGGAAAACAACAGAATAAAATGAAGAGATAAATTGAGAAGAGACAGGAAAAGAGAAGAGAAAAAGGAAGTGGTAAATGCTATTTATATATGAAATGATGTATATATTAATTAACTGACCTGACAACTGTATGCTCAATTAAACAATCACACTAAATCAAGTTATTCACTATATTATAGTAAAATGAAAGCTAAAAGACAATGCATATGATTCAAATATATATATATACATATGTATGTTTAAAAATACTATCTATAAATACACACATGTATATAGAAATATCAGACTGTTTGATATAGCCTATATAATCTGCTGTGCATAAAAAGGAAAAATCAAATTGCAAATATGATCATGTTTTAAAATTATTTTTGGTCTTATTAGATTTTGATTTATACATAACAAAAACATATTCTTTTTTAAAATTTTTATTTAATCTTTTTTAATCACTGCATATTTTACTCCCTCCCGGCCCACCCTCTGACTGTTTCCCATCCCATACCTCCTCCCCAACCAGTCTCCAAGAGGGTGTCGCCATACTCCACCTCCCACCCCACCAGAGCTCTCCACTCCCTATGGCCTCCAGTCTCTTGTGAGTTAGGTGCATCGGCTTCAACTGAACCCAGATCCTGCAGTCCTTTGCTGTATATGTGTTGAAGGCCTCATATCAGCTGGTGTGTGCTGCCTGGTTGGTGGCCCATTGTCTGAGAGATCTCAGGGGTCTAGGTTAACTGAGAGTGTTGGTCCTCCTACAGGATCGCCCTCCTCCTCAACTTCTTAGCACCTTTTACCGAATCCAACCACAGTGGTCAGCAGTTTATGTCCATTGGTTGGGAGTAAATATCTGCACCTGACTCTTTCAGCTGTGTGTTGGGTCTTTTGGATAGCAGTCATGGTAGATCCCTTTTTGTGAGCTCTCCATAGCCTCAGTCATAGTGTCAAGCACGTTGGGCCTATTGCTGGACCTTAAAGGACTGAAGCCCTGAGGGCCAGCAGAAAGAGTGGAAACAGACAACCTCGGGAGGTAGGAGGTGGGAGAACCCTCCAGAATGTACCAGAAACCTGGGAAGTGAGAGACTCTCAGGAATCAAGGGAAGAGACCTTAAATGAAATAACCTACAGTGGGGAGTGGAGACTTATAGAGCCCATCTCCAGGAGAAAGACAGGGCGTCAAGTAAGGGGTGGAGTTGCCATCCCATAGTCAAAACTCTGCCCATAATTATTCCTGTCTGAAAGAACTGCAGGGGCAAAAGAGAAATGTAATTACTAAGCTAGGAATAAGCCCCTGATGTACAATTGTGTCCTGCCTGTTAGACATACTAGGGCAATGGTGGCACAGAGCTTATAGAAGTAACCATCCAGTAACTGATTTGACTTCAGGACCACTTGATGAACTGATCCCGTACCCACACTGTTTGGGTAACTAACAACCTGAGACTAGGTTGTCGAGAGACTATGCAAATGTTACTGTTCTAAAACAATAGATAGGTAGGTAGACAGGCAGACAGGCAGACAGACAGACAGATAGACAGATGGTAGATAGATTGATAAATACATCAATACAGATACATAGGTATACATATATACATAGATGGAAGAAATTATAAAACACACCAATGAAATAACTCCTAATGACATTATTCTATCATGCTCTTAGATCATTACTGTTCTCAGCTATCATCAAAGAAACTTTCGCCTGAAGCAGAAGGGAAAATACAGAGAAATACAGCTGACAAATGTGCAGAAAGTGACTGACCTTGAAACACTCAGCCCCAAACAGGATGTCTCCATCAAATCCCTACCCTGAGAGATCTGAGAACCCCTTGGAAGAGGAGAGAGAATGATTGTAAGAGCCAGAGGTGATAGAGGAAACAAAGAAAAGAACGTTCTTTAAATCATCAAGATCAAAGCACATATAAACTTGATGAGATTGAGGGAGCACGTACAGGCCCCGCATGGGTCTGTACCAGGTCCTTTCAGTGTATTGTGACTTCCAGTCTAGCATTTTATGGAGTTTCTTAGTATGTGAACAAATGGGTCTCTGCTTCTTCTGATAGCCTTCTCTTAGACTCCTTTCCTACTGTTTGTTTGTGTTGTCCAGTTCCAATGTATTAGTTTTTATTTTATTTTTAACTTATAGTTTATCTTATTATTATAAAGAGAATTGTCTGTACAATGTATGAAATTCTTTTAGATTTCCCTCTTCTGTCTTAGCATCTGTGATAAATCCCATTACAAAACTAACTTAAGGGAGAACTGATTTATTTTGCTTTGCACATCAAAATGACTCTATTATGGATGAAAATCAAAGCAGTAGCAGCTTAGAACATCTGTTTGTATCTTATATAAAGTAAGGAAACAAAGGGAAGTGAATTCACACTGTTATTCAGTTCCTGTCCTGATTTATGTAGTCTAGGAACTCTGCCCATGCAGGAGTCCCTCCCACAGTAAAGAGGATCAAAATTCACACTCGTAGAGAAATACGCAGAATAGTTCTTTATGTAGCACTATTTGGTAGCTAGTCTATAGTCTGATTTTATACACAATACAAAGTTCTCATACATTTAGGAAGGATATATCAGCACCCTAGACTGTCTGAACTGTTTATACCATTAATATGTGCCATATATTCTGGTGACATCTACATTTATGGATCTTTCTAGTACTTTCTTCTAGTCTCTAACAGCAAAATTATCTATAAAGCTCCTTTATTTCTTTTGCTCAGATTTATTTTATTTTATTTGTAAAATGTATTATTCATCTGTCTTCTTTCTATGAACACACTTCCTGATAAATAGTTCATTGTGTCCTGTGCAAAACAATGGATACATTTCCCTTCACCATATCATGTAGAGGAGTATTTACTAAAATGAAATTAGGTTAAAGTAAAACCTTTGCTTTATAAACTAAATGCACTGTTTATCATAAATCACAAAGCTCAACACAATATCTCTTCTCAGAAAGAAAAACAGTACACAAAATAATCAAATCAACAAATTCTTTAGTCCTTTAATACTGTAGATTTCCTTAAACAACTCTATCTGTTTAATGCTATAGCAAGATTCCAAATGATTTATTTATTATATATGAGATTTTCTATAAACTCTTGAATTTGTTTTGTTTCTTTTCACATTTGTAGATCTTAGTTCTAATATAACACAACATGTAAGATGAGCTAGTTCAAATAATTATCAATGTAAAACAACATGTAAGATGAGCTAGTTCAAATAATTATCAACACTTCTACTTGTTGCCCTGTATTCAGGTTTGTTTGGCCCTCCTGAGAGAAACTCCAGGCACCCAAGCTCTATCATCTGAGATGTTCACCATCTTCAGTCTAATGGGAAGGGAGACACAAGTAGATAACAAAAAGGGATTATACACACATTTTGGAGCTGAGCTTAGTTGTCTCTCCTGAGAAAATTTCACTCTGATATCTAAAAACAATAGTATTTGAATATATGTACAGATACATTTAAAATATAAAAGTCAAAATACTCCTTAGTACTGAGAGAAAAACACTCAATGTTCATTTGAGGGAATATTTTAACACTCTAAGGATGAAAGGAAGCAATGCAAAACAGGCAAAGTAATCTTAACCCATCTTTTTAATATGAAGATTAAAATTCATTTTCCTTGTTAGAAATATTGCAGTGAACTAAAAACCATAGGAGAAAGGAAGCAGGCATTACTTTCTTTGGAAAACAGGCTGTGATGTCTCTGGAAAACAGGCTGTGCTGTCTCTGGAAAACAGGCTGTGCTGTCTCTGGAAAACAGGCTGTGCTGTCTCTGGGAAGCAGGCTTTGCTGTCTCTGGGAAGCAGGCTTTGCTGTCTCTGGGAAGCAGGCTTTGCTGTCTCTGGGAAGCAGGCTTTGCTGTCTCTGGGAAGAAGAAAGTTTGCCTGACTGCAATGATGTTTATTTGCTGATATTTATTGGCTTCTTTGCTTGTTTGTTTATTTAAGACAGATCCTTTCCAGGTAGCTCTTACTGTCCTGGACACATTATAGGGCTTACCTGTGCTTTGCATAAAGACATGCTCCATTAAGCTGGGTCTGAGACAATGTTTATTTAAGATGAGTTTTGTTGCTGGAGAAGAGGTTTGATGTTCATATATAAGAATGATTACCACAGTAGTATCAACAGGAATGCCTGAGAACTGAGAAGTGAAAAAAAATACATAGAGAGAGGGTGATACATGCATATTCAGGCTCCTGTCAGAGTGATCGTCATATTGCTCAGTCCCCAGTACCATGACATGGTTCTCGTATCTTCAAATTTCACTGAAGTTGTGAAAACTCATCAAGACGTTCATCTGAGGGTCAGTGGATGCTGGTAAACACTGTGGAAACACCAGGGAAGGCTAAAGCAGTTCACAAGACACATCCATCCTGCCAACTTTTCAAAAGTGCACTGGAGATTTACAGCTATGGCGTAACTAGTCAGCCCCTGGTATGACAAGCTGGATCATGCAAGACTGAGTACAGGCTACAAAGTCTGTGTGGGAGAGGTAAATGCTACAAGACAGGAACACTTGAGTCTAAAGGGAACAGTACATTAATGTCACTTAGGGATTTTATGAAAATAAAGATCTATGATTATCAGAGACATTTAAGAAATGAATAGTTATGAAAACCATGGGGAACTTGGCTTCTATAACACAGAAATCTACAAATGTTAACAAAATACTTCGTTTCCTTATATAAGATTGTTAAATGGGGATATTATATTTATCAAAAGTCACGTACCTACTATGTGTTACTTTAATGCTGCTGGCTTTAGTCCAATATGCTATACTTTTGACATCTGTTCTCCTATTTCCTGATGACTTATAAAAACTGTATGTGAGACGACATCTTGTCCAAAAGCGAGCAGCCACATGTCTAGCCGCTATCAGTCATTGAAGATCGTGTGACACCTCCTGTAGGTTACCCTCCCATTGTTTCCGGCAGACCATGTTCACATTTACTGGTGAAAGGGCAGCAACTTTTCAGAAGAGTATTGGGAATTGTCAGACTCCCTTCACAAAACCTTTTCGTATTCTGTAGAGTACACTGCTTCTGAGCAATATGGAATCTGTGTCTATCAGCGTACTGCTTAAAGGGTCAAAGTTCTGCTCCTTCTCTATGCACCGACTCAGTGGGTTTTCCCAGATCGTATCTCAGTCTTCAAAGAAGAAATCACCCTGGCTGTGTTGCCAGAGGTTGCTAATGTGGACTCTATCATTAGGTAGTATAGCACACTTGTTCAGAGTAATTACGGTAGTTTTGTGTATTAAAATTTGTATGAAAATTTGTAAAAGTTATATTAATAAACATTTATTTTATTATTTGATATATTATGTTTTCATAATGAATAATAACCACTTTCTCCCCTCATTGATCTTTCCCATCTACCACCCATTCCCACTTCAACTAGTCTCTCTCACTCACTTTAAGTACTTTTTCCTTGTATATGTGGCCCAGTGAGTTTAATTAATTTCTTGCCAGAATATGGGAAGGGGCAATTTATCACTAAATTTTCAAACATGATCATATATATTCCTTACAGGGAGAAATGCGTACCTAGATAATACAAGGTATAAAGAGCATTGAAAAAAACATTCATGTCATAATTGCAACCTGATGTATATTTTTGTTATTTGTAGCTATTTTCACAAAAGTCAAAGCAATTAATTTTAGAAAGGAAAGGAAAAAATGGAAAAAAGAGGAAAAGAAAGAGATTTTTTTTCTTGAAAGAACATGAAATACTCCAAAAGTTTACTATTAGTTTGATATTTCATCTATTACTTTCTGCATTCTTCAATTTTAGGTCTATTTATTCCCTAATAGATATTGATTCACTAATAAATCTACATTTTATTTAGTGGTAACTTTTACTTCAGCATTGAAAGTCTGGCTACACATAGATTTTATATTTTTATTCATTTTAAGCTTCAAATTATTGTACAAACATCAGTAGTTTGCCACATTCAATTGTTACTTCTAAAATTACATGGAATTTGGGCTTGCAGGTATCTTGTGCCATACCAAAGAGCAGTTCTATAACATTTATGAAGTCTCTGAAGTCAATTTTAGCTTTACAACTGTTAACTCTTCAGACAATTAGGAATTTAATACACTGAGAAGGGGCTAAGGCTTACTTTCTAGTCCCAGGCCATTATTATTAGTACCACTATTATAAGTCCTTTTATAGCTCTTAACTGAATGATATTTTAGATAAAGTGATATCTTGATGGGTTCATACTTAGCCTAAGACAGAGAGGAATTCACAAAAAGCTTCTGGGGATTTTCACTAAAAGCAGTTTCTCCCTTCCCAAGCCACTTTGTATTTCAGCTGCAATCTCTTTGAAGTACCTACTTGCAGTAACTTACCTGAAAACTATTTCCCACCCTTCTTGTTTTGCACTTAGAATGCACCAGACTCTTCGATAGCAAGACTGTAATGATGTAGTGCTCTGAACACGAAGCTTTCTGCTCTTGAGATGGCCCTGCTAATGGATTTCATTCCAGCAAGTTTTGAGCACTACATGTGGGCTCCCATAAGACAGTGGGTGGATTCTGGGTTTAGCTAAATGTGGGATACCCTGACAGTAGTACAAAGTGTTCTGTCAATGTGCTTCTGCCAAGACACTTCCAGTTAGTGATACCTGCATAAGTTTACATGTAGCATCACACAAAGAAGAGTAAAGATTACACTATATTCTTGGAAGTTGTAAAGATGAGTTTTATAATGAAACTTTTTTATCTGTGCAAGAACATACCCACACAAGCGTGAATCCAAAGGCAAACACATTAAGATGTAAGTTATTCATTACTGTGAATATAAAAAAATCCTATTTCAATTTATATGTGTCAAAGTGAAAAATATTCACCTCAAAATCACATTCATTTTGACATTTGAATAATGTCATCAATTTGCACTGTGCTAGAACTGGGACTGCTTCAAACACACGAAGCCTACACAGCTAGTTTACAAGATCCTATTTTACATTTTTTTATTATTTTCATATTAAAGTTCATTAGTCAGTTTGTTTTCTACAATTTCTGCTCATTTACTTATTTTTTCTCTTTTATTGAGTTAAAGCAATATAATTATGAGAACATTGTACAAAATCTCTTTTGCATGTACTATACGTGTAATGATATGGTGTAGCATCATGATTCTGACATTTTACTTGATTTACTAGTATCGTTTGGTGTTCTGTGTAGTTTTAAAATCACCCTATCACCTTAGCCAGGGAGCTGTGACTATGCTACCAGCCCCTCTGGCCTCCCTTTTGTCCCACCCAACTTAGCTCCAGGATCTATCACCACCAGCCCTAACCTGGCTTCCTTTTGAATCAGTGGATAAAAAACACACACGCAGCTGGTCACTTTACAACTTGCCTTCCGTGGCACAATTGCTGAGTGCAAATATCTCTTGCTTGGAAATGCATGACCTAATCAATTTACCTTCACTGACTCTCCCTCTGCCCTAATCTTAGTGGCTTGTATCAGTTAGCTCCTACCAACATCTTTGGCCATCCACCCATAGCAGAAGCCACAGGCCCCAGCTACCTGCCGAGGCTTTACATGATTGCATCATCTCCCTTCCTCGAAAACATAGCAGAAAAGCCCCCTCTCTCTCCCTGCATCTTCTTTTCCTCTTGGGACCCAAAAGCTCCACCTATACCACCTGTGCAACAATTGGCCCCTGGCCTTCTTTATTGTCAAGTCAAGAACCAACTGGGGAAAGAAGACCTTGGTGATAGAATCTCTCCTGACAGTTTGGAGACATAGTTGTTTAGCTAGTCTAGGAAGAGGTGCTTAAGCTATTGAATGCGTGGCCATTGGACAGAATCAATGTCATTTGTAGGAAATTCAGGTTTTAGAAGCAGACTTATTTCAAAAGAGAAATTACAAAAATGGTTGAGATGCCAGGGATGGACGGAAGCAGCGGTGGTGGTAACAGCTCAGATGGACCTGCAAGCAGCACCCTTCTCTACAGGCATCAATTTATCAAATACCCAGCCTTCAGGATGTAAGTAAATATATCAACCCCCCTTAAGAATATCTAGCTTTAGGTATTTTGTTATATCAATGGTGCATTTTTGTCTAGTAGAATTAATTAATTAATGGATCCTATCTACAACTTTATGAGAAACCTATTACTCTTTAGACAGAGTAACAAAACAAACAAACATCATTTAATCTAGAATTCATTAATCTCCAATTAGAACCAAATTTACTATTGTGAGATCAACAAAGAATTTACTTATTAATACACATTTTCAAGAGTAATATGGCATATATCTTTACAATTAACCAAATAATTATCCAGAAAATAAAGTTCTGTTTAATTGGAGGAGATTAGTGGAATCTGGCTTTGAAAACAAATGTAATGCTATATCTGCTACAGTACAATTTGTAAAGATATCTGGAGTGAAGGATGTTTGGATTAGTATCCTTGCTTTGAAACATGAAGACCTGAGTATAAATCCATGAAACCCAAGTGAAAAACTGGGCTTGGCTCTGAATTCCTGAAACTGAAATCATGAACAGGAGCGTTGAAAGTAGGAACATCACTGTGAGTGACTGGTGAGCCAGCTAAGCTGAAAAACAGAGCTCCAGTTCATACTCTGACAAAATGAAATAGAGAAGAGAGTGAGAGGTAGAAGAAAATGGCTGTACATGTGCAATGAAAATAATCCCCCATGCATATAGTACAGTGATATACTATACATACACAGAAACACACACAGACACACAGACACACAGACATACATACACACACACACACACACACACACACACGCACACACGCACATAAATACCAAAGACAGTATAAAAGAAAAGACTATATGGAGAGTGTGTTTTTCAATTATTTCTTTCTTAAAAGTTCATAATTGCTCAGTTTCTTTCTTCCGTTCCAGTTTCTCCCTCCAAACTCTCTCACCTGTATCTCTTGCTCTCTTCAAAACTCATGGCCTCTATTACATTAATTGCTACTACACATGGAAACATGCACATGCACATGTGTGTATGTGTGTTCATAAATGAATAAATACGATGTGATCACTCAGTATAGTCTTACTTCTGTATGCTGTGAAATCATACAGCAGTGTTTTGAAAACCTAGAAATCTATCCCAGTCTTTCATTCATTAGCCTTATTTTCTTTGTTTTTGCTTTCCTGTTACATTGAGAGGCTTCCTTTCCTTTTTTCTTTCTTATTAATTTTTTGGTGTTTAGTTCAACTCTTTTTTAATTTTTGATTTTTGATACAGGGTGTCATTAAGTAAAGCTTCTCGTAATGGAACCCTCTATGTAGCAAAAATATGGGCATGAGTCTGCAGTGATGCTTCCTTCTGCGTGTTCAATTGTTGGGACTACAGGTCTGAAGTCATCTTGATTTTCTCAGAGCTATCATACATACCCTTTAACTTATTGATGTTTTTAATAGATGCTAGGGGTCTACAAAACTTCCTTGAAGAGTCTACAAATTCACACTATGAAAAACCAGAACTGAAAAGATCTGAAACAGAGGATTTAGAAACTGCTGCTTAGTTTCTTCGATGAAGGACAAAAAGTCCTCTATCTACTGTGTCATGCAGAGGGAAGTGAGGATGATTTAAACAGTTGTTAATGTAAAGGGGAACATTCCATGCCCTAGCACCTGGCATAAAATGAGAGTAAGATGTAATGTTTCACTTGTAAGTGAGTGAATTTCACCAGGTGACTTTCTGCTCAGGGATGATTAATGAAGGGGTAAAGTTTGAAGGGATATTGTATGAACAAGAAATTTATCTTTACAAAATGTACTAGAAAACTGGCATTAGTATTAAGTTCAAGTAGAAATGGATGATCGCAAAAGGATAATGATCAAAGGTGCTTTGATCCTCAATCAAATAATTGACAAGTGTTTCTTCATAACATTCTACAGTCATTTATGTGTCTCTGATTTAATGTATTTTTAAAATATCCTACCTTTTACTCACTCCTGAGTTGCTATCTAGTTGGAGTCCTTTGTTACATAATTATTATTGTTAAGCACATACATACATGAATAAGTAAATACTTTCATTCTGCTGAGGCCATTTCTTGATTAATTTCAGGTGCATGAATAATGAATTAAGAGGCTCCTCACAGATTAAGATTGATTCTCCCACTCTCAGCAGTTATAAATTGCTTGTAACTCAATCGAGGCTGGTGTCTTACAATATAACCCCACTTCAACGCTGACAGTTCAACTGGCATTGTCATTACTTGGGTCATGTTTAGGCAATCATATTGTTTCGAGTTCATGAGAATTAAAAGTTTTGCTTACATACATAGAGGACATAATCACTTAGCAAATGTATGGTTCATCTGGCTCTCAGAACATTTTTCTCCCTTTTTACAATTTTTCTAAACTCAAGGTGTATGTGTTGTGCTACAGATATATTAATTACAGCTGGAAACCTATACATAGTGGTTCTATACATTTTGGGAAGATATGAATTTCTATAATAAATAAAGCTTTACAACAAGTGTATAACACACACACACACACACACACACACACACACACAAATAAGATTCTCATGCTCACCATGCCATAGTCCAAATTAGTATTAAAAAATAGGCAAATAGTAGATCATAAAGACAATTGTGACTAACTCATAATAAAAGAATGTCATAAAGTCTGAGGTAGTCATGGAGAAGAAAAAGAAAAGTATATACATTGTTCAGTTAAACTTGACTATTGCTAATTTTCCAGAGGCTGATTACAAGAAGACTATATAAGTGATACAGTCGTTTTATGAAGTCCCAGGGTAATAACAACCATAATTTTAGACAACAATGATATAGAACAAAGGGAATCAGAAACAAGTTTCTCCATGAAGATAAGAGGGCGGAAGCAGTGTGTACAGTTATAATTTTATCATTGCTACTATTGTAGTGGGTAGTCTGTCATTACAAAAAGAGGGAAAGGCTTATTGAAGAGCAAACACATTCAGTCTCTCCACCTGAGTAGGAGAGATAATGAATTAAGCACACTGGAATAGATCAGTGTCCTGGAAAATAACTGGGATGTTACCTGACGCTCAAGGGAGTGGCTATGGCAGGGAAAGGAGGTGGGGATATGGTTATTGGATGTGAGAGGATGCTATCATGTCTTGGGACATGTATCTTTAGGTGTACAAAAAAGTTTCTTTATAGACAGTTTCATTGCAAAACATTGGAGCTACATGAAAGAATTAAGTCTAAATTAACATTGTATAAATTCCTGGAAGGTTAGTGTGAGGGGCTATGCATACAATTTCCTGCTGTGAAATATCTGTCATGAAAAGAGGGCTGTGGAAATTTGAGTGGTGCACATAAGGGCAGCCTTAGATGATCAAAAGTCTGTGTTAGTCAAAGGATTTGATCACTGAACTCCTGGCTGAAGATCTGTTGGGTCAAGTTACAGTGTTCAGCAGGTATTGGTTTGAGAATGTTGAACGTAGTTTGCTAAGATCCCTAATAGTACAAAAGTTTCACTTTTTGTTCTCTTAGTAATGATCTCCCCATCCACAAGTATGCTTTCTTTCAATAATATAACTGTTTTATTGCAATCATTTTCACAAGCAAAAATGGAAAACAAATTTAGACTTAAAACATTACCAATACGTAGACTAAGTTGTGTTGGGTTACAGCACAATGCTTCAAATCTACAATCATGATCTTACCTTGTCACCACACACAAAACTTATGGGCTAGCTTCTAAAAATCTGAGTAGACACACCATTAACTGTGGAGATATAGTGTTAATGTTGAAAGTTTAATAAATAACCATGCAGGGGAAAAATGTTCTATATTCCACAAGAAATAAAAAGGACGCATCCCTGGGTTCAGAAACAGATTTGAACTTCTAGAGGCTTAAAAACAGATTTTAACTGTTCATAAAAAGAGGAATTTGGTCATTCATTTTCTGCTATAACTTTACTAAGTGAGTAAGTGAGTAACTGATAATAGGCACTTGATTATTTATTTGGTTGTTTTACTGATATAACTTCAAATACTCAAATACAAATATCAAAGACAGAAAAGATTTATAAATAATAGTCATTTGAACTGGAAAGAACATGTGATTTTTTAAAAAAATACCTTTATACATAACAAAGATAAGATTAAACATCATTCTTAAAGACCAACAAGATGTGACTTCTTCTATGAGCCTTCAAAATACAAAGGATGAAATCATGTTCATAGATGATGCTGGGTCAAGAAAATACTGTAGAAAGATCCATGGCACAGTAATGTGCAATAAAAAAGAGAGATGCATGCAGTAGTAAAGAAATACTGGACATGAATCATCATTCAAGGATTATAGAACAAAACAGCTCAGAAAGAAGCCTGCCTTTCATGTTTGTCTCCTTTCACATAAACTTGTTATTGGAAGATACAAATGAAACAAAATTATTGACTAGTAAATGATTTAAAAACATAGATACGCTCCCCAGTGGCTCCAGTAATAAAATCCTTCTATGATGGATGTTTATACAGCACTATGATTTAAAATAAGATTAAATTTGTTCATACTTATGTATGTCTTTATGTTTATAGTTCATCCATATTGCTGCAATGAAAACAGAAACACAAAACTAAAGATAGTGATTAAAAAATAGAGTTGTTTCCCTGAATTTACATCGTGTAATAAATTGGTTTTATGCCTGAGAATTTGACAAGTGGGACCAAAGTTTGTATTTTAATTCAAATAACTTTGTAATAGAGCAATGAAGGATTGATGAGTGACAGTAAAGAAGCTGACTATCAAGGACAGCAGGAATAGGCCTCTCTTAATAATGAAAAAATCAAAGTATAACACAGTGATAATAAATGGGTAAAACTTTGTTTTGTACCTCAGTGCAGTCTAGAAATGCAAGTGCTCTGAGTGGATGGAAGCAGTGGACATGCCATGACAGAAGTATTCATTATAACAAGTGTATTACAGAGAGAACTTTGGGACATCTTCCCATGTAAATCCTCTTTGTCATTAAGTGCCCAAGCTAAGGTGAGAAACCTGTCAGTTTCTACTACTTAATAATGAAAACCATGGCTCCATCAATTATAGGCAGGCTGAGCTGTGAAATATCTGAGAGTGTCAGGCACTTGGTCAGCCATAGACAGCTGTGTGCAATTGGTACTGTAACTATGACATAAGAGGGTAGAAACATACACAATGTATTTCCCTACTTGACTTTTCATACACAGGTGAACAAATGTCAGCATCACCGTGGTAAATTAACTCTCTAGAACTGGCTGTTTTCCTCCTACAGGGTTGCGCTCTTCCTCAGCCTTTTCAGCCTTCCCTAATTCAACAACAGGGGTCAACTGTTTCTGTTATGCAAATATCTGCCTCTGACTCTTTCAGCTGCTTGTTGGGTCTTCAGGAGTGCAGTCATGCTAGGTCCCTTTTTGTGAGTGCTCCATACCCTCAGTAATAGTGTCAGGGCTTGAGACCTCCCACGGAGCTGGATCCCACTTTGGGCCTGTTACTGGATTTTCTTTTTCTTAGGCTCCTCTCGATTTCCAACCCTGTAATTCTTTCATACAGGAATAATTATGGGACAGAGTTGTGACTGTGGGATGGCCGCCCCCTCTCCCTCATTTGATGCCCTGCCTTCCTGCTGAAGGTGGGCTAAGTTCCCTCTCCCTACTGTTGGGCATCTCATCTAAGAAGAGTTCTGAGAAGCTCTCACCTCTCAGGTCACTGGTGCATTCTGGAGGGTCCCCCCCAACCTCCTACCTCCCCAGGTTGCCTGTTTGCATTCTTTCTGCTGGCTTTCAGGGTTTCAGTCTTTTTTCCTTACCCAATACCAGATCTGGTTCCTCCACACACTCCCTCAGCCTATCCACTTTCCCACCCTGCTCCCTCCCTCCTTCCCCACTTATTAATATCCACTTATTAGTGTGTGCATACCATGCACGTTCTTTTGGGTCTGAGTTACCTACCTCAGGATGATTTTTTTCTAGTTCCTTGCATTTGCTTGCAAAGCTCTGGATGTCCTCGTTCTTAATAGCTGAATAGTATTCTATTGTGTAAATGAACTACCCTTTCTGTATCCATTCTTCTGTCGTGGGACATCTAGGTTGTTTCCAGCTTCTGGCTATCACAAATAAGGCCCTTATGAACACAGTGGAACAACTGCCCCTGTGGCATGGTGGGGCACCTTTTGGGTATATTCCCAAGAATGGCATAGCTGAGTCCAACAGTCTCAATTAATATGTACCTGGAGATCTCTCAAACACTGGATCATCAACAAGGCAGCATACACCAGCTGATTTGAGACACCCCCACCACCACTACCAACAACACATATACAGCAGAGGACTGCTGGGTCCTGTTAATTGAGAGATGGTGCACCTAACCCTCAAGCAAATGGAGGCCCTAGGTGTTGTCTTAGTCAGGGTTTCTATTCCCGCACAAAGATCATGACCAAGAAGCAAGTTGGGGAGGAAAGGGTTTATTTGGCTTATGTCCACATTGCTGTTTATCACAAGGAAGTCAGGACTGGAACTCAAGCAGGTTTGGAAGCAGGAGCTGATGCAGAGGCCATGGAGAGATGTTCCTTGCTGGCTTGCTTCTTCTGGCTTGCTCAGCCTGCTCTCTTATAGAACCTAAGACTTCCAGCCCAGGGATGGCACCACCCACAAGGGGCCTTACCCCCTTGATCACTAATTGAGAAAATGCTCCACAGCTGGATCTCATGGAGGCACTTCCCCAACTGAAGCTCCCTTCTCTGTGATAACTCCAGCCTGTGTCAAGTTGGCACACAAAACCAGCCAGTACAGGTATGGTGGGGCTGGGAACATCCATGTAGAGACGGGGTAGGGAAGTGGTATGGAACAATCGGAATCTGGATGTGGGGGGGGGGGGGATAAAATATGGAGCATAATGAACAAATAAGGTTTTTTTTTTTTTTGTTTTATTTGTTTTTTCTGTTTCAGTGACCTTGGCTTTGTGTGTGTGTGTGTGTGTGTGTGTGTGTTGTCTTTAATTTTTTTTTCTTTTATGCTTATCATTTTTTTTTAAATTAGGTATTTTCTTTATTTACATGTACATTTTCCCTTTCTCATTTTCCCCTCCAAAACAAACAAACAAACAAACAAAAACAAGAACAAACCTCTTTTGCCTCCCCCCTCCCAATGCCTGTCACCCCACCCTCTCCCACTTATTGGCCCTGGCATTCCCCTACACTGGGGCACAAAACCTTCACAAGGCCGAGGTCCTTTACTCCTATTGATGATCGAATTTGCAATCCTCTAATCCTCTAATCCTCGGAATCTGGATGTGCTGGGGGGGGGGGGGGGGGGGGGGATAAAATATGGAGTGTAATGAACAAATAAGTTTTTTAAAAAAGATATACATCATTTTACCTCTAAGAAAGCACAGTCTAATTACTGTCCTTGGTATCCTTAATTAAAGGTGTCTTTGAGAATATATTGTTTGGCCTTATGTAAGTACAATTTGTTTATGGTCTTGGACAAGATGTCTTTTGAAAAATATGACTTGATTCTATGGGCTAGTAAGTCCTTTTCAGAAGAGCCTGAATTGTTCTGCCTTTCTCAACAGTAAAGTAGATCAAGACCCTCACCCAGCCTTTTCTCACCTTACTGCCATACTTTTCTCTCTCTCTACCCTGACTCAGAGAAATCTCCAATACTTTCCATTTATATTTCTTTTGTTTTTGTTTTTGTTTTTTTTTTTTTTGATTTTTTGTTTTTGTTTGTTTGTTTTTAAGACAAGGTTTCTCTGTATAGTTCTAGCTGTCCTGGAACTCACTCTGTAGACCAGGCTGGCCTTGAACTCAGAAATCCACCTGCTGCTGCCTCCCAAGTGCTGGAATTAAAGGAGTGCACCACCATTGCCATGAGGATAGGAGATCTTTCCATCTTCTGAGATCTTCTATGATTTCCTTCTTCAGAGACTTGAAATTCTTGTCATACAGATCTTTCACTTGCTTATTAGAGTTACACCGAGGTATTTTATATTATTTGTAACTATTGTGAATGGTGTTGTTTCCCTAATTTCTTTCTCAGCCTGTTTATCCTTTGTGTAGAGGAAGGCCACTGACTTGCTTGAGTTAATTTTATATCCAGCTACTTTGCTGAAGTTGTTTATCAGGTTTAGGAGTTCACTGGTGAAATTTTTGGGGTCACATAAGTATACAACCATATCATCAGCAAATAGTGATATAGGAAGAACAGCAATATTAATCAACCAGAGCTCCCAGGATCTAAACCACCAACCAAGGAGTACACATGGAAGGACCCATGGCTCCATGTAGCAGAGGATGGTCTTGTCAGGCATCAATGGGAGAAGAGGCCCTTGGTCCTGTGAAGGCTTAATGCCCCAGTGTAGGGCAATGTGAGTGTAGGGAGGCAGGAGTGGGTGGGTGGGTAGGTGGGGGCACAACCTCATAGAAGCAGGAGAAGGGGGGATGTGATGGGGGTGTCTGTGGGTGAAATCAGGAAAGGAGATAACCTCTGCAATATAAATAAAGAAAATATCCAATAAAAAAGAAAGAAAAAGCTGTATTACTGTACAATTTGAAATTGCAATATATTCCAATGCTCATGAAAAAACTTTCGATTATTTTATGAGAAGATTTTAGGTTACAAAATGAAAAAATTTGAACAAATTGTATGATATGGATTTAACCAAAGTGAACTAAAGGATAGCAAGTATAAAGAGAATTCCAATCATAGTCAATGATATATGTTTTGTTTAAAATAAATAAATAAATCATGAACATTTAAATTTTACTCCATCTATAGAAAATATGAGTGATTCAATACCAAAGGCAGATACTGTTATGTATGAAGGCATCAGATTAAGGACAAAGCACTAAAGACAGGAAGAAGATATGGATAAAAGTAAATGTACTTGTTAGAATTAGTTTAAATTAGTAACATCTCCAAAATAAAAGGAACTTTGGCTCACTAAATGTGTTTAAACAGGTTTGAGTATATTTTTAAATATGACATCTTACTATGATGTATTTATTAAAGAGTTTATCCAGAAACAAATAATCTCTTCCAGCAGCAAACTATTGAAAATATATTAGGTATATTTGTAACTCCACACAAAAGGAAATGCCATATTCTCATATTGAATTGTTGAATAAGCTTAGAAAATTGGATAATTTAAAGTACTGAAAGGAGAACTGGTAGTGTTTCACATTCATATATTGCCAGAACTTTGGTAAGTGAAGCAGGATGACACGAAGTTTTAGATTCCCCCAGGGCTATATTATAGACTCTTTCTCAATTGCCAAAACACATAAGGTAGGATGGAGAGTAAGGGAGGAAGGGTAAGAGAATAGATTGGGAGAAGACTAGGAGGCAGTGAAAAAGTGGGAAGGAAGGAGAAAGGAAAGGATAGACATAGAAGAAGAGAAGCAGATGTGGAGGAAGAACAGGAGAAGGAGGAAGAACAAAAAATAAGGAGCATGAGGAAGAGGAGGAAGAAGAGGAGGAGGAGATAGAGGAGTAGGAGGAAGAAGAGGAGGGGGAAAAGAAGAGAGAAAAATAAAGAAAGAGGAGGAGGAGATAAAGAAATATTAAGAAATGAAAATTCAGCCTGGCAGTGGTGGTGCACACTTTTCATCCCAGCACTTGGGAGGCAGAGGCATGCGGATTTCTGAGTTCAAGGCCAGCCTGGTCTACAGTGTGATTTCCATGATAGCCAGGGCTATACAGAGAAACCCTGTCTTGAAAAACAAAAACCAAACCAAACCAATAGAAGAGTTGGAGGAAGGTGCTGAAGGGGATGACAATCCCATAGGAATAATGACAGTGCCAACTAACAGGGACAAAGGGGGTGGGGGAAGAGAGTTTCAGAGACTGAGCCAACAACAAAAAAGTATAATGTGCTGGGCTTGTCTGAGGTCCCTGGCAGAGGGCTGCCTTGTCTGGCTTCAAAGGGAAAGGATATGCCTAATCCTCTTGATGCTCCAAATTTGGAAGACTCAGAGCAGACACACTCTCTGAGAGATGAAGGTGATGGGGAACTTTGCCAGAGGAAACAAGGAAGGCAGGCAACAATTGGAATGTAAATAAAATTATGAATTAAAAATGTTCAGTGGGAAAAAAACAATGGCACTGGGTAGAGGATTAACAAAAATGAAACAGCTTAGTGATGGACAAGATGATATTGAGAGCAGGATGAAGATAAAACATTCTTTTTTTTTTTTTTTAGTTAACCTCAGCTTGTACCAAGTTGACAAATCCCAAACAGGGACAATATAAATAATTACATTTGTACTAAAACTGGGAGCTAGCAGGCACATTGAAGTAAATGATGTCTACTGATCTGTGTTCTATTACTTCAAAGGTTATTTGATCTCTAGATCAATGGAATATTAAATGTTTCCCTACCAAATACTCATCTCTAAATTCTTTACAAAAGTAAGCATTTGAGAAACAACACATTCATTTAAAACTATGTTATGCAGCAACTTCCCTATACTAGGATTTCATCCAGAGACATACATTTCTCTTAAACCTATTTGCTATCTCCGAAGACATAGAGGACAATATGGTGGTGTGACATTCTTGAAACACTTAAACTTATACACACATGCACACACACACACACACACACACACACACACACACACACACACACTGAAAGAGGGAGACA
This sequence comes from Montemys delectorum, assembly GCA_019843815.1. Taxonomy (NCBI): domain Eukaryota; kingdom Metazoa; phylum Chordata; class Mammalia; order Rodentia; family Muridae; genus Montemys; species Montemys delectorum. Next base: position 33,975 of record JADRCD010194279.1, on the reverse strand, counting down.
GAGAGAGAAAAAGAAAATAGAAAGAAAGAGTAACAGAGACACAGAGAGACAATCAGAAAGAGAAAGACAGAGACAGAGTCAGAGAGAAAGACAAAGGGGGTGAAAGAGAGAGATAAAGAGAGAGAGGGAGGGAGAGAGTGAGCAAGAGAGAGAGAGAGAGAGAGAGAGAAAGAGAGAGAGAGAAAGAGAGAGAGAGAGAATACCAAAATCTTTTTTTTTTTTTTTTGGAATTTTCAAGGTAAACATGACAAAGTATAAGATTTTTTTAAATCAAGAGCTTACAGTTTAATGATTGCCAAGCACAAAATTTCTATAGCTATAATATTCTTTAAAGAAAAAGAAAATTAGGTTAAAGTAAATGAAGCCTTTTTCCCCTGATATGTTAAGTTTTGCTACATAACCCTAGGCTGGGCTTGAACTCTAGGTTTTTCTGCTTCTCCTTTCCACACACGTCCTTGGATTACAGACTATCTGCCACCACACTTGACTCACAAGTGAGGTTGAAACGATTTTGGTTTAGGTAATATAGAGGGGAAGTCCTGAACTCATGCTTATATAGTAATACTAATTGAGCAACTTTGTAATTGTAACTCAGTACAATATGAAATGAAGCATAAGGCATCATAGATAGAATTATGGGAACACCAGTGATCTCAGTCACGAGCATACCAAAAGCTAATTATTAATATGCCTGTTTGGTTTTATGTTTGTGTGATCAATATAATGTCAGATTTAGGAGTTTAATTTTGTTTAGCAACTTTTCATAATTATAACTCTTGGTTTTGACTTGACAAAGAGTAAATAAATGTAGAACTTCAGGATTTTAAAATTCACAAAATAAGTACAAATTTTGCATTTGATGATCATTGTTTTCTTTCTAATCAAATCAAATTTCTAAACACCACTTAATATTTCAGTATATCAAACAACTTAAAGTATAATACTCCAAGATTGGTGATCTAATGTTTAAACGGCCTTGGTCTTCAATTAAACATTTTACAGATGTTAAAATTATTATGAAAGATAATATTCAGAAAGTGATAGAAAATATGAATACCATTTTTTATCAAATTGATGAACTATTTCAGGATTTATTAACCTAGAATTATAACATTTTATCATATTTGTGGCAAGGTAACTCATGTACTTTGAAGAGTTTCCCCTCAAATCTGTTGAATTCTTAACCAACAGCATTTGCAAAACTTAATATACATTTAAATATATATGAATGCATACATATGGAAAGATAATTAAGTATACTAGGGTCAAAGCATCTTTTAATCAAATATATTTAGTATTGTTAAAAGGTATAATAGCCTTTACATCAAAACACATTTAAAGAAAAGGGAATTTCATATGAAATCATGGAAGCCATAAAGAACAGGAAATGATATTATCAAACCAATAACCAAGAAAAGCTATGGATTTGTAGTCACCAAAAGAAGGTGAATGTGAGAACATTGTCTTTTTCAGTTCTTGACCTCAGACTCTTTACAATTTTAAGAGAGTAGTTATACTACTTTGAGATAGGTTTCTTGTGTTGGGTTATTACTGGAATTCTGTAACTCATATGTGGCCTTAATGCCATTCACATTATCAATATGAAAAGAGAAATTTGAGCCTTTCTCTATGATCTTTAGCCACAAGTCCATGCATGTGCCATGTTTAAACCCAATTTGCTTAAAAATAGAGAACAACATGCCTATCTTCTATACATGTGTGTTTTCATAAAAAATTCAGGGTGACTTTTCCTTTTATTCTCCTTGTTTTTACTCTCCTATTTACTGAAAGTTATCAAATGTAAACACTTCATAAGAAATGTGAATAAAATCATTCTAGTTACTTATGGATTGTTGAGACAAAAGTCTTGGCAAGTGTCTTGTTTGCAGAAAGAGGTACAGTGTTTTACTGTGTGGAATATAATGAGTTACTTGCTTTCTTAGAGATAGGACTGCTTTTCTATACATATGTTTGGACATTTTTATAGCCATATACAAACTTATAAAAGTTTAGGTGTAAATTGGTATACATGTTTTCATAAAGTATTATCCCAGATGCGTATGTATCTCCTGTGTTGTCCTGGGTTTCTCATTGACTTTATCAGTAGCAATTAACAAGTTATAGCTAACTAATAATCTGCTGTCAGAGAAAATCATATTTGTTGTTGTGTGCTCTGATTATGAATTCCAATAAATTCAAGACCATAGATCAAAGATATTCAGTGTTGACATAGAAATAATTCACCACCACCACAATGAGAAGCTTGGCTTTACTATCTTGTATATTTCAATGATCAGTTTATATGTAACAAGAAACCCAGACACTATTGCTGATGCCTAGAAGTGCTTACTGACAGGAGCCTGATAGCGCTGTCTCCTGAGAGGCTCTGCCAGAGCCTGACCAATACAGATGTGGATGCTTGAAGCCAACTATCAGACTGAGCATGGGGTCCCCAATGGAAGAATTAGGGGAACGACTAAAGGAGCTAAAGGGGAATGCAACTCCACAGGAAGAACAACAATATCAATCAACCAGACTGTCCAGTGCTCCCAAGGACTAAACCATCAACCAAAGAGTACACATGATTGGGTCCATGGCTCCAACTGCATATGTAACAGAGGATGGCCTTATCTGGCATCAATGGGAATGGAGCCCTTGGTCCTGTGAAGGCTCAATGCCCCAGCATAGGAGGATGCTAGGGCAGTGAGGCAGAAATGGGTGCATGGTTGGGGGAGCACTCTTGCAGAGGCAGATTGGAGGAGGGATGGGACAAGGAGATTGTGGAGGGTAAACCAGGAAGTGGACAACATTTGAAATGTAAATAAATAAAACAACCAATTAAAAAAAGAAATCTGAGAAAAAATAAAAGAGTCCTGCTGATAAAGCATGTTGGGTATAAAAGTGCTTAATTCTTTGGGTCTAAAATGGGCCTTAATTATTTGGGCCTAAGACTGTCAAATTCTCTGAGTTTGTTACAATGATGAACATCTTTATTAGATTTGTTATTTCTCTATCATAATGGGAATCATAAAACAATTATCTCTTTATAAACTGGGTTTATAGAAGACTAGCTGTAGAACTACACATGGATGAAAATTCATGATGCAGCTTTTGTAGAAAGGTAGTAAAAGAATCAGTTTGTACCAATACCAGTGTTGAGACTGCTTAATATCAATTAGAATTTCATTAATACAAAATGGTTACAAATGTTTGTAGTTACACATAATCTTGAGCAGATATGTCTACTCATGCTCTATTGATACTGTGACACTTGAAGATTTCTGGGCTGGTTTTCAACAATGGCTTCTACTCACTTTGGGATCTGTAATCATCTGAGATGGATGTCAGGGCAAAATTCTCTGATACAGAATGTTTAATTATACCTAGGACCTGGAGATCAAATCCTTTTTCTTAATAGACTGAAATAATCCTGACCTTCAGTGTTCACAGAAGATATAGCTGGAGAGGCTGAGCCTTTCATTCTGGTCTATTAGGCAAAAATGAAACAATATATAAATGGAACTCCCTATTTACAGTTTGAAGCCATACCAACATGCCATTATTTTATGAAAATATTATCATATTTACAGCTTAAATTGGGGTAGAGATATCACAACCCACAGGAACAGAAAGGTATTCTGAGTCCTTTAACAAATGAAATCGTTCCTTAGGAGCATGATGTCTGTGACACTAACAATATTCAAGAATGTAAAATGTTCAATTAGTAATGATTTCTGTTCTTTTTGTGGGATTGAATACTCTTGATCAATATCGCATGCTTTAATCTTTAAACCACAATGTCTACACTATCCTAAGCATCCAAGCATTTATTTCATTAGAATAGGTTGGATACATATCATGGATATATTTCATAGCACTTTGAATTGTAAGAAAATTTTATGAGATGAATAATTTGTCTATTCTGATCTATAATCAGTTTTCTGGTTGTTGTTGTTTTTGTTGTTTTCTGTTGTCTAATCCTGATGAACTCTAGGAATATAAGATAGAAGCTATCTGGGTCCATATGTTTAGATGATCTTTGTAGAATCCAAAAAGAAACATTCTGGGAAATTCATCATGATTCTTGTATTCTATTATCTCAAGAATATTTTCATAAGCCTTAAAAATTACTGCAAGGAGCATATGTAGCTCTAATATAGAATATAAAATCACAACCATGTTATTCCTTTTCTTTATTAATGTCATTGCATTTCATTTTCATGTAAGGCTCAAAGGACCTGATGTCAAATCTTTTCTTTGTTTTGTTTGCCTATTTTCCATAGAAGTCTACATTGATTCCAACTACAGACCGTCATCATCTTTTTGCTTAGTCAGTCTTTGTAATATAAAATCTTTTAAGATCTATTTCATCCTTGTTTTTATAAGCTCATCGATTTGGTTGATATCAGACTGTGCTGTGTCCCATTTCCTCTAAGTTTCCTGAATCTGTTGTTTTAATGAGTTCCTTTCTGTGTTTATAACCATAAAACACATGTCCTTTTACTGTTGTTTGTTTGGTTTCCCATCTTCTGAAAAGTGTTGGATTTGTTTGTATTCACCCATCAGAGGAACTTTCTAAGCTTTTCATTTCAAAGTAAATCCCCTACATTTCTTGTCTGGAGATTTGGCAGGGAAAGTCTGGCCACTGCCTGTGCCCCAATTCTAATTCAGACACCTCTGAATCCTCCATTGATCTTGACCTGGCTGGCTCAAATGCACAAGTCAGTGACCTTCAGCTCCTTTGTCTTATCCTGTAGCCATTTACGTCATAAGTGACCCTGTCATTCCAAAAAGGAGGTAATTCTCACCCTACCTAGTTTCAGTCTTCCTCTACCCTTCTATACAAGATTATACATGACCAATAGGAGACAGAGGCAGAAGACTCACTGTTAAATATGGAATTAAAGAAATGTATCACCAGTAATAATACTTACTAAATAAATTATTCTCCTATCCATTCATGTAAATAAATATATGATAAATATTTAGGTAAATTATTTTGGATTTGTACTCGTAACAAGACAGAATGTGCTACCTACAACTAAAATTAAAGATATACATTAAATATCATTTGAATTAACATTTCTCTTGAATTAGTTATTATTTTATTTGACTATTTATATCAAGAGGAATTATGACTAAAATTTCTGAACATAAAATCTCTTAATATAAAAACCAGTAAACAGAACAAAATAAATTAAAACATAAGAAAGAAGAATTTAGAACAAGTTAGAAATCATGAAAACTTTATTTGTCTGAAAACCCCAATTTCAGAAAAAAGAAAGGACATTACAGTTATATACTTAAACACACTGTAGTGGGGAAAAAAATCAGTATTTTATCTAACTTCAAGCAACATAAGTTATTTTTATTAATTAATTAATTAATTAATTAATTTACATTTTGAGCATAGCTACCTTCTTTTCCCCCTCACTGAGGCCCTATCCCCTGCCCTCTTCCCCATCTCCTCTGAGAGGGTTGTGCTCCCCCCACAGGAGTCCTCCCTCCTTAGTGGCATCAAGTCTCTGCCAGATTACGCACATCCTCCCCCACTAAAGCTAAACGAGGCAGCTGTGTTGAAGAACTTACAGGACAGTGATGGTACAGCTTTAGTGAGAGCCTCCCCTGCAGTTGTTGGGGACCCATACATAGATTGAACTATACGCCTGCAGCATATAGGTCAGGGGCTTCATTCCAGGCCTTGTGTTTTCTTTGGTTGGTGACTCAGTGTGTGAAAGCTTGCAGAAGTCCAGGTTAGTTGGCTCTGTTGAGCCTCTTATGGGGCTGCCATCTCTTCGTCTGCAGATTCTCATTCATTCTCCTGGCCCTCTGGGTCTCTTTCCTGTCTCTCCCTCACCTTTTCCCAATTATCTCATCTACTTCCCTCACTCCCTCTCCCTCCTATGACTATTTTGCTCCTCCTTCTAAGTGTGGTTCAACGTCATTGCTTGGACTTTCCTTCTTGTTTCATTTCTTTGGGTCTGTGAGGTATATCATGGGTGTTCTGTGATTTACGGCTAATAATTGTTCATCAGTGAGGACAATACTATGTAAGCCTTCTGAGTTACCTCACCAAGGATGTCCATCTATTTGCCTGTAACCTCATGATGTTCTTTCAAGTCATGTATGTTTATATTAATGTATAATTTTTAACTATTGGACTATATATTTGGCATGAAAATAGGCAGTTTAAATTTTATCAGCATCCTAACAAATCAATATAAGAAAAAAATTAATCAAAGCAAAATTTTTAATCTGTGTAAATTTACTTCAGAAATGTTTAAATTAATTATTTAAGTAAATGGACTACTCTTATCTTTCAAATGTACTCCTGTATTTTAGCTGTTACAGCAGTCTATGTTAAATTTTAATGAAGAACAACTTTTAGCACCAGGATATCCTAAGGGAATTTGAATGTGCTGAAAACAAGAAAATATTTGGTTCGTAATCAAATGCTATATATAAGATGAACTGAAACACTCCTTAAGATTCCTACAAAGCCAGTAAATGAGGCTTTCAAAAGGTAAAAAAAGTCATCCCTGATTCATAATCATTAATTTTATTAATTTTCATAAGTATTTTATCAAACACAGAGGAAAATTACACAGCTTTAATTTAGATGATTTTTAAAAGTAAAAAAGGCAAGATCTCTCTTACCAATGAAAAACAAGGAAACAAGATTGCAATAATGAACATTTTGCAGTCCGCAAGAAGAACCTTAAAACAGAAATTCAATTTGCTGAAGCATTTGTTTCCTCAGAAAAGGAACCTTATGGGTCTGGCAAATTTCTTTGGTATTTTGTTTACAGAAACATTCATCCCATGCTTTTTTAAGATGTTACAAACAACTGCAAGGGTTAATGTAATATTTACTATGTCTTAGTTTATGTACTAATATAAATTAAGCTTTCGTTTTACTTTGTTTCTTGTTATTTACCATGCTTCTTTTGTAGGAATATGAAAGTATTTTCAAAGAGAGATGACACATGGGTTAAATTAGGGGAAATAATATTATTGATGTGCACTGAAACCTAGACATCTGCAAATTAATCTCTCCTGCTGCCACAGTCATGAATAATAATTGGCTGATGATGAGGTAGACTCTTAGGAAATCCTTTGTTTCCGTGAGGATAACTAACAGCAAGTGAACCTGTCTTGTCACTCTTGATCTTAGGGTACAGGTGGAATTGGAGTTGGAGATAGAACCAAGAAGTTCAGGCAGGAAGTGTTCATGGAGATGAGGTTGAGGAACAAAATGTGAATGGTTGCACATCTTTGCATTGGTTTCTATCTGCTCCAGGAGTAAATTTCTCTGATGATCCTTGAATGAGACACTGATGAATGAATATAGAAGGGTACCATTAGATGTCACCTTTAACACTTTTTCTTTTATTTGTAAGAACAGTATTATTTGGTTTTACTCAAGGTCTCTGGGCTATCATGGTCACTAAAGCAGTGGTTAAGTATGGATTACACCTCATAGAATAAGCATTAACTCAAATCGAATTTTGATTGATTACTACCACAAGCTTTGGTCTACCATTTCCTGAGTATATTTTTCAGGCAGCGTAGAGTTATAGGTCAAAGGTTTAGTTACTCAGTTGGTATTTACATTTCTATTTTGGTAACTTGCAGAGTATCTTTCTGTACTAACACACTAGAAAGTTTGGGTGTAGGTTCTACATTTTAACTGCCTCAACCTCCTTCATGACCAGTGTGTCACATGTATGTGGTCTTCAGCAACATGTCCTTGGTATCACTTTGTGGAGAGACACTTGTCTCGGCAGTAACTTTTGTTGATTGAGGTTTTCCATTGTACCTGTTTTTCCAATGACTCAATTTGGTATAATCCACTTCCAGGACTAGAAACTTCACTTGGTAATAAGAGATGGCCAGTTGGTACATCATTATTCCCTATTATTCCTTAGAATTGCCATAAAATATTTTACTAATTTTCTACTGTAATAGGCTTCCATACACCATTCAAATGCCTCAAATGCCTCTCAATTCTAGTTTTATCTATTCACAACTGCAATGTGATGACTTTTGATGTATCTACTTATATGTTGTTTTGTTGTGTTTTGTTGTTGTATCTTAGAAGCCTGTTATTTTCTAATGAAAGAAAAGAAGGGAATGGATCCAGACTGGAGGGGAGATGTGGAAAAACTGGAAGGAGTAGAGGGAGAGAGTCTGTAATCAGGATACATTATTTGATTAACAAAAACTATTTTCTTTCCTTTTACATTTATTTATATATTTACATGATAAATGCTGCCCTTCCTCCCTACCTTCACTCAAAGGGTTCGTCTCTCCATGACCCCTACTTCACCTTAGAGGGTGCCTCCATGGGTATCCTTCCCATCCAGGTACATCAAGTCCAAAAAATGTATTTTCAATAACAAGGAAAAAAGAATCATGTCCATTTTAAAAGAACAATTCGGTTTATTTGATTAATGTTTTGTGTATACTAAAACATATTTAAAACCCAATATATAAGTTAATACCAATTATCTCTTATTCACAATGTTATTCTTATCTGCAAAATAAACAGGTTAGGAAGTTTAGGAATGTTGGGAAGTACATCTGAAATCTGCATGGACTTTGTGGTCCCTCTTTCTGTTACCTATTCGCTTGAAGGATATTTTCAGAGAGAATGTATTAAGGGAAACAAGATAAAGCATATGTTAACAAAAGCCTTGCAATTGCAAAATAATTTAATCAAAGACAAATACATTGTGAAAGGCATGAAGGAAAGGTTGCAAGAAGTTTTAAGAGCTGGAAGATAGAAAGGCAATCATTAAATCATAGCTGACACTGTAGTTTAAACATGTCTACCTGTTTAATGGGGCATGCCATGGAGAATGTGCCAAATGTCAAGACAAAAACATTCCACAGAGACTCAGTGATGTTGGTGCTAGTTGCCCTGAATCTCACTGCATGGGACCTGGACAAAATGTGTGGATTCAAACAAGGCATGAATGAGGAGAAATATTTCTAACCTTTTAATGCAAAATGAGATTTTTATTTTCCTCATTTAAACTGAATAAAAGGAATGCCATCTTTTAAAATATATTAAAAAATCTGTGAACACAAATAAAGATGAGGATTATTTTCAGTACTATAAGTACTAGAAAATTGTTTGAAAACTGATTATGCAATCATATTGATCATTCCTAGTTTTCTCTGTCCATAATGTAGATTATTAAATAACATTTAGTGAATTTATTATAAAATGATAATAAAACATTATTCAGAATCAGATTATTGATTACATTACCTGAGATTGAAGGCAAAGCTCTTTAATTAGCTACAGTGCTGTAATTCTGTGTGAAAAGTGCATTTGTCATGGTAGGAACTGTAACTTGGTTTATGTTGTGCTTTTGTCTCAAAATCATACACTAGCTCTGAACTCGGTGAACATTGTCCAGTGGAACAGTAGCACATGCTCCCAAAGATTTACATAATGTGTGTTTCTGAAATTCTATATATTTGCCTTTGCATATAGTGTTTTCGATGTTAATTGAGTATAGAATTCTGGAGGACTTTGCCCAGATGAGTTCAGGAAGGCCCCAAACTTGTGAAGAGTGAATAGGCTGCTCTTCCATCCAAGTGTTGCTCTGTAAATTGATAGAACTTTGTCCTTGCTCTCACTCTTCCCTGATGTTCCCTGAACATTGGATGTGGTGTGATCACTGTGGATACAGTTGAATCATTTGTGGCTTAAGGCCCACGGTTATTGGTTCTCAGCATTTTAGTCAGTTGTGAGTCTCTGAATCAACCACTACTTACTGTACAATGATGCTTTGCAAACAAACAAGCAAACAAGCCAGAGTTAAAAAGTACCATACAGTGAGGAAGAGATTAACGTAACAGGGCCTGAAAATATCACAGTCTTGTCTTTAAGTAGTGTTATAGGCTTTTGTTTTGTAAGAGAACATTCATATATTTAGAAACAGCATTATCCAGACATTCTGAATAACTCCCTTCTCAGTCTCCTTCTTAAACTTAGATTTTTCATTTGAGTTACTAAGCAGTAAGTCTCTGTCTGGGTTAACCATTTCTGTCTTTAGTTTGGGTTAACCATCCTCCCTCCTCTTCCACAAGCACCTAAACCTGTCCCTGTTAAATTCTCTATTCCCAACACCCAGCAATTGCAACTCTGTGTTTACATATCACATGTGTTCTGCTATTCTGACTCTTCGAAGGCTTCCCACATCCCTGTGGACATTCATAGCTCCCTTACTTTTATAGGTACTACTAATTGAATATTTATAGCTAAAAATTTGTAGATAGGATCTACATATGAGAAAGAACATATAGGTTTTTTATTTCTTTTCCTGAGTTTCTTGCTCCAGAAATTTACCTGTGAACTTCATTATTTCTTTTTCTCTACAGTTGAAAATATTGTGATGTAAATGTACTATATGTTCATTACCCACTCATATGTTGATTGACATCTAGGCTTGTAGGGCAGTGGTCTGTTCAGGAAACCTGGGCCTAGTCGAGTAATAAGTCTAAACCCCCGTGACCCAGTTGGCAATATCTCTGCCTGCAAGGGACAGAAGGAGTTCCACCATGACTCCTGGGTTCTTGGCCCCTGTCTCAGTCACAGTGTCTCACAGCTGCCCCCACAGGAGATGTGTGCTCTGTCAGGTAGGCAATGCCCCAAGCTCCCAGCATTATAGCTGTACCCTACCCCCAGTCATCTGACCACAGCTAGGCATGGCTCACCCCACAGACAGATACCCATGCCTCACACAATATAAGGGGTGGTTCACCCCTCCCCTCTCTCTTGCCTTCTTCCTCTCTCTCCTGCTCTTTGTTCTCCTTCTTACCTTTATCCTCTCTCTCTCTTGCTCTTTGTTCTCTCTCTTGCTTTCCTCTCTTGTTTCTTGCTTTCTTCCTCTCCTTTCTCTCTCTCTCCTTTTCTTCTCCTTACACTCCTTTCTTTCTCTTTACATGGCCTGCCTATTTTCTCTTTCCTATAATAAAATATCTCACGATTATGCATTGCCTCTTTTTAACTAACCCACCACACAGCTCTAGGCTCTGGCAGCAGAGAGACTCAGGTATCAGTGGCAGAGAGCCCCAGGCCTCAGCAGAGAGACACAGGCCCACATAGGCTTATTATCATTGTCTAGATATTGGGAGTATAACAATAGCATTGTTTAAAATGTATCTGTGAAGTAGATGTCCCATAGTGATAAAATTAGGTCAAATTGTAGTTTTTACTAATTGTCATAGATACTATACTTGGCAAGACCCTAATAATCAGTAATAATGACCTAAGGAAATACTTGAGTCTCATAAATAGAAACAATTTTAGATGTGAGCAGAATGACAAATTCAGAACTATGAGACTTTTATCACAAAAGAAGATCTATCATCTGGTATATGTATCTATATAGTAAGTGTTGAATCCTCTCAGAAGAGAATAGTGATTCTTTCATGGCCTTCACTCACCACCCAGTCAAGCCTACTTTCAAGTTCTAGGCCAATGATAAAAACTTGTCATAAGAAAATTAAAATTGAGTGAACTATATCAAAAGTACGTCACTTGAAGTTGTGTTCTGATTTGTATATACCCAAAGAGGGCAAGAGATGGGGGAAGAAGAAGGAGATCACCTTTCAGGAGTAGGTAGCTGGAGGACAAGTATTCCTGCATCCTTTAAAACAGTTTATAATTTTCTGAGTAATTACTCACAAGGAGTGCATAATCTTACCTCCTATTAAAAATCTACTGAATGAAAAACTTTAAAATATTGGAAAAGTCATGACCATTGAACATTTTCATTTAAAGTTTATGAGTACATTTCAGATCTCTAATTCAATGAGAAAGTTCCTAGGTGAAGGTGATAGGTCTTTACCATCTTTAGTGATCACCATCACTTCTCAGTTGTTAATCAGATGTTCAGAAACAGACATACAACTGTGAAGAGTACATATTGCCTTACCAAATCTCACAGGCAAATAGCAGAGATGAGTTAGCTAAGGAAACAAGATGCTTCTGGGAGACTGAGTCAGAATTAAGAGAAGTAATGTTGTAGTGGTGTTACAGTATTTTCTCTGTCCAATCACATTAGGGCAGTGACTAGTCTGTGATTGGACAGGAATAGAGAGGTGGAGCTAGAGGTAGAGGAGGAAAAAGGGAGAGCAAGAAGGTAGTGGGGGATCATCATGGAGTCAGAGGAAGATGACAATTCAGACCCCTTGTGATTATAACAACCAGGCTAAGGTAATGGGAGGATAAACCCTTGGCCCTGTGAATGTTCTGTGCCCCAGTGTAGGGGATTGCCAGAGCCAGTAAGCGGGAGAGGGTAGGGTGCGAAGCAGGGGGAGGGGAGAGGGAACAGGGGATTGTTCTTGTTGTTTTTTTGGTTTTTTTTTTGTTTGTTTGTTTTTGTTTTTTTGTTTGTTTGTTTGTTTTGGAGAAACTGGGAAATATGACATGTAAATAAAGAAAATATCTAATAAAAAAGGAAAAAATTAATTGGGTCAAAATTTGTCTTTATCATTTGGCACTGAATTTATTGTATTGGCATCTTGTAATTGTGCTATTATTAGATAAACTTGATTAGATAATTAAGCCTTAAAAGTCATGCTTTACTGGGTACTAGGTGCCAGATGAATGATTGTGGGTGTGTATAAAGAGTTGCATGTGAGCAGATGTTGCTGCTAGCTGGGAGAAAAAAAGCAAGAACCCACCAGGACTTAATGTTGAGGCTGGACAGTACTGGCATTAGAACATGCACCAGCGGGAAAGAGAGTTTGAGGGGTAAATTCATTTTTTAAAAATATTCCCACAACATAGTTGGACATAAGGAAATCAACAAGTAATTCTGCTAACAGAAAAGAAATAACCAATGACTGTTAAATCTTATTATTGGATGAAATGTAAATATGGCAATCTTGAAGATTTGATTGACCTTTATTACAGGATTTAAAAGTTGATATTCTTTGTATAGTTCTTTTTGTTTCTATTTGGTTGATTTCAGCCCTGAGTTTGATTATTTAAAAGGAGTTTGTTCTTGTTGTTTTTGTTTGTTTGTTTGTTTTTTGGAGGGGAACCTGGGAAAGGGAAAATTTACATGTAAATAAAGAAAATATCTAATAATTAAAAAAAAGGAAAAAAAGTTGATATTCTATTGTTTATGTAGGAGAGTAGCTTAACAATAAATTTTATTAAAGGGTCTATTTGAAAACAAAATAGGATATATATATATATATATATATATATATATATATATATATATCAGTATAATGAACAAATTTAACAAGAAAGAAAAACTGTATTTGGTGGCATAAATCAGTTACATTGGGACAAATTAAGGGCAGTTTCTGGAGTAACCTGTCAGCCAGACTACTTAATTGGTGAGATCTAAGTTCAGACAGACATATGGGCTCAATAAATAAGATGGTAAGGTTTTTAGATAGGGGCTTGTTGTTTACCTCATACAGACACATGCAGTCACACAGTAATGTGCATGTTCCTCATTCTTTTTTCTCCTCCCTTTCTCTTTCCTCTTACTTTTACATACACACATGCTCACACAAACACACACATACACACACACAGTGGGGCGTGGAGGAGTAGGAGAGGGAGAAAGAATGTTTGAAGGTTTATAGTAACAAATGTGTAAATTAAAATTTTATTTTATTTTCTGACTAGAGGTAAGACTATAAAGAATAGTACAAACAATTAAATGAGTTTTGAATTTATTTGTACAAGAGGAACAAATGCATTATTAATTTGAAAGTATATAAAATATGAACAACTACAGAAAAACTTTTTTTGCTGCTGTCATAATTTTATTGGTTATTTTATTTGTTTACATTTTCTTTTTTCTCAAAGCAAATCATACACATCTTTAGTTAATGTAATTTTTCCTTTATAGTTCTTGAGTTTTGAAATATGCCCCTTTAATACTGTGATAGTATTCAAAGAGTCATATTTTGTTTCTTTAAAGTATCTAATACAAATGAAGATACTCACAGCCAGCCATTAGACTGAACCCTCTTCAGTTGTTATCCCCTTTCCTGGTCTACCTTCCATAAAAGCCCCATCCCTGCCCCACTCCTCTTTGTCTCTAAGAGGGTGCTCCTCCACCCACACACTCACCCACTCCTGCCTCACCCCTCTAGCATCCCCCTTCCCTGGGTTAGCACAGCTCCACAGGACCAAGACCCTCCCCTCCCATTGAGGCCCAATAAGACAATCCTCTGCTACATTTGAAGGAAAGCCATGGGTCCCTCATTGAACACTCTTTTGTTGGTGATTTAGTTCCTGGAAACCCTTTGGAGTCTGCTTAGTTGATAGTTTTGTTTTTTCTATGGGGTTGCAATCCCTTTCAGTTCCTTCGGTCCTTCCCCTAAATCTTGCATTGGTTTCACTCTGTTCTGTCTAATGGTTAGCTATGAGTATCTGCATCTGTATTGGACATTTTAAAGAAAAAAACATGATTGTTTAAATACTATCATAATATGAAAAGGAACATAATCCAAAACTCAAGAACTATAAAGGAAAATGTACATTAACTAAAGATTTGTATGATTTGCTTCAGAAAAAAAGAAAAACCAACATATGGTTCAGCTTTTTGTATTATTTTTGATAAACACTAATCAGTTTTTAAAAACTTATTTTTAGTTTTTTTTTTTTTTTTTTTTTTTTTTTTCTTTTTTTCAGTTCTGACATATCCCACACTACCAAAACTTGTGTGACTCCTTTTGTTTGGGAGGAGGAAAAGCAAAATACAGGATTTGTTGAAACAAAGTTTTGTGTTGGTAAGAATCCAAGTTTTAAATTCCAGACATTTCAAATTAGGAATCATTTAAACAACAATAACACAAACAACAATAAACAGAGAAGGAATTCCATATGGTCAGCATGGAGCAATGAAGCATTTTCCTTCAGCTTGTTTGCTTTATAAATCCATCAGTTAAATCCTTGCCACACAAGAAGCTCAATGTCTTTTACATCCCTTTGCAGTAAGCAATGAAAGTAAAACTGAAAGATACACAATTTTTACCCCGCATTCTTTCTTTGACATTTTCTGCATTAATCTCAGATGAATGTAAACAGAGACAGATGTCCACACTCATAATGTCAAGTTTTGTTTCCATTAATTCTTCTCAAACAGAAATGATGCTGCACATTTAAGTGTGAGGATAATGGGAATTGTACATTCTTTGAATGTGCCTGGTAAAACTCACAAGGCTACAAAATTATTAAGTTTGGAGGGAGGTTGACAAAAATGTGCATTTTAATAGCTAGACTATAAAATAAAAATTATCAAAACTACTAATAATCTGTTTAACTATTTATTATTAAAAATTGAGTAAGGATAATAATGTATGAAAAGCTTTATTTCTGAGATTTATTTTTATTTTTATAATTTTAAAAGTACTTAATCACTTAGATAATTATAAAGTAATACAGACATTGCTGATATTAATAAGAATGATTAATTAGATTAATTGTACAGACGTTAGCTTTCACATAGAATTATTCAAAATCAGCAGGCTTAGCTGCATCAGAAACCCATAGAAGCCTCAAAAACACACTTATTTAATTCTAGTTCTGTTTCTTGTTGTCATAACTACCCATGCTTTTTGCCAGGACCTCCCAGAAGGACAGCATTTTCATACAAGATGTCATAAACTCCAGTAGTGAAACCGAAGTTCAACAATTCTGGAGTTATGGAGATTTGTTTTTCCCTCTGTGGAGCTGTGTTACACAGACACACTCCTGTGCTGAGCAGCATTGACAGTCCCAAGGCCAGAAATGTGATTCAGTCCAGTTCAACACACTGGAAAGAGTTGAGAAAATACAAACAGAGTTATATAAGGCACCAAAACACAGTGTACCTGCTAAGGTATTTTATCATTTATAAGTGAAAAGAGTAGCCCAAGTCAAGGAAGTGCATTTGTGATTTTATGGAAATAACCTTTGTTTTAAACATTTATAAAAACTCCAATGTGACAAAGTATTGCTACTGATAAACGATTAGCTGTGTGTATTGAATCATCTTAATGAGATTGTCTTGTGAAATTGATAGATTCCAATTATATTGAGATAGAGCAATAAAGCATTTGCACTCTACTGGCATATTAACTCTGGAACTTTGCTGTTCATGTATTGTTGTGGTAAATCTCCAACCCAAATATGGCCCAGCAATGAAAACACAACTCAATTAACATGAATACAAGCTGTGCGCCTAGATCGGGCAGACCTACCACTACACTACTGTCTTCCCCACCTATGAGATGAGACCCCTGTAATCTGTGGTCACTCCAGGCACCTGCTTCTCTGCTGCACCTTCCTTCCACCTCCTGCTATGTAGTTCTCTCTCTCTCTCTCTCTCTCTCTCTCTCTCTCTCTC
>JADRCD010194279.1:0-17496 GCA_019843815.1 Montemys delectorum | reverse complement strand
CTCTCTCTCCCCTTCTCTCCCAGAATCTTCAGCTCAACCTTCCCCCCCACCCTTCTCTGCCCAATCACTAGCTCTAGCCTTTATTTTATCAATTAAGGTGGAACAAAAGTTTACAGGAAACCCCATGAGTGCTGACTCATTCCTTGTTTACAAGCCCTCACAGGGAAATGGAATTTACATCAAATAGAATTAGCCCCAGGGCTATCCACAGCAGTGTATCTTTTTGAAAATCTTTTATTTATTTATTTATTTATTTATTTATTTATTTATTTATTTATACTCCAGATTTTATTTCCCTCCTGGTCCACCCTCCAAATGTTCCATATCCCATACCTCCTCTCCACCCCCTTCTTTCCATGAGGGTGTCCCCACCACCCACCCTCTACCCTACCATACCTCTAAACTCCCTGGGGCCTCCAGACTCTTGAGGGTTAGGTGCATCATCTCTGAATTAATCCAGACCCAGCAGTCCTCTGCTGTATGTGTGTTGGGGGCCTCATATCAGCTGGTGTATGATGCTTGGTTGGTGATCCAGGTTAGTTGAGATTTCTGGTCCTCCTATAGGGTCTGCCTTCCTCCCCAACTTTTTCCAGCTTTTTCCTAATTTAACCACAGGGTCAGCAGCTTCTGTCCATTGGTTGGGTGCAAATAAAAGCTGCATCTGATGCTTTCAGCTGCTTGTTGAGTCTTTCATAGGACAGTCATGCTAGGTCCCTTTTTGTGAGTGCTCCATAGCCTCAGTAATAATGTCAGGTCTTGGGGCCTCCTCTTAAGCTGGATACAACTTTGGGCCTGTCACTGGACCTTCTTTTCTTCAGGCTCCTCTCCATTTCCATCCCTGCAGTTCTTTCAGACAGGAACAATTATGGGTCAGAGTTTTGACTGTGGGATGGCAAACCCATCCCTCACTTGATGCACTGTCTTTCTGCTGGAGGTGAGCTCTACAAATTTCCTCTCCCCAGTGTAGGGCATTTCATCTAATCTCAAAAAGAAACACCAAAGAAAAAATATTGACTACTTGTTTGTAACATTTCCTCAAACTCAAAAGATAAAATATGCATTCATTAGACTTTCTTCAGAAATTAAAGAACAATTCTTAGTTTTTATTAAAGGAAACTTGAAATTTGCTTACTAGTAAGATAAATTTGTATCTTTCTTGGCTGAGAACAACATGAGAGAAAAGCAATGTACCAGTTTAGGCACTACACTATATTAACTTGTCTTTGAAGCATCTTTCAAGCCAGTTGCATTGGGTTACTAGTGATAACTTTGTCCTTACTGAAAAATTTTAGGGAAATGTACATTGAAACACAGAAGAAGCACTTTTCCTACACTTGACTGAAACTGTTGTGTAGACATTGAAGATGTTACAGCTTTCAACAAAAGCTAATAGTGATTAAAATGAAGACACTGCTTCTATTTCTACTTTGTAATTAAATAACATTTCAGAAACTAATAAGAGAAATGTTCATAAATATAACAATTGAAGGAATAAACTTAGAAATTATGAATTAAATGTACTGTATCATTTCCTGCTTCACATAGTCAATGTGATATTTATCAATATACATGTCAGTTTTCTATTATATGTAATGAATAACCACATATCATAGAACAAATTTTTTGAGATGTGTTTCATTTCAGAACATTCCAACAATTTAAGAAGCCGTAATCTCATTCTAAACCTCATGATTCTTTCTACAGTCATTTCAGGATTAGTACTCTACAGCATATTAATTACTTAAATAGAAGATTATTTTATTAAGTGAAAAATTTACAAGGACATTCTATTTCTACCCAACCCAAACAAAAGCAACTGAAGATTATCTGACGCTAAATTAAAGGTGGGTATATTGTGTAAAACTAGATGGGAGTCCCTGAAAAAGGAACCAGACGAAGTAAGAGTATGGATGGGACAAATGGTCACATGTGATATGCACGTGGAACTGGAGCTGCAAAAGTGCACATGAGAGACAGGTGACATGGCAAAGAAGGAAAAAGAGAAGTAGGAAAACTAATTATATCTGAATAACGACAGAGTGAAACGTAATTCTTATAAGCTAAGCCAAAATAAATTACTAAATTATTAAAAATTTATCATCTATGTACTATGAAATGTGGTAAGAATATTAATACATATATAGTAGCCTTTTGTTTATAACATGGTATACAACATATATGTAGATAATGATGTAGGAATAGAAAAATTCATAAATGAAACAGTAAAATATTTAATAAGGTGATACATATGGCAAATTAAATGTTCCATATTAGAAATGTTTTTTATCAAAATCATATATAGGAGCTTTAATTGAACTATACAACTTGGGATAATATATTTATTACAGTGTATTTCATGTAGTTGATATGCTCATCAGAAGGAAGTTTCTTTTTTAACTTTTTTAATTGGAAAAGAATATATTGTCTCATTCCTTTACACATACTTCCTAGTAAGATGAAGTAATACCTGTCACAAGTGGGCAAGAAACAGCCTTTTCAGACTCGAAGCGTTAACCAACCTAGGAGAGAAAATCCATCTTATCATTACACCATCAGCACGCTACCGCATTTAGTAAGATCTGAATACATTCATGTATTTACTGCTTGGCTTGACAAAAATCTTTGGTCTCATATGAACAATACAGTACTTTGTCAGTGTGTACTTGTGCTATAACTCTGGAAACATTTGTCTTATTTTACTCTACTTAGCTATAAACATTTTATAACCATTGACTATATCTGTTCTATGAGTCACAGTAACTGAGAATGAAGAGATTTGAATAAAAATACAATTTACAATTTCCACAAAAAAGATATCCTAGGTAAAATTCAAAATGTATACAAATGAGTTGAAAAATAAAACAATAAAATTCTACTGGAGAAAACCAAAGATGACCAAAATATTTGGGCAGAAATTAAAAACATTTAATTCAATATATTTGAATTATTTATACATGTAATTTAATACATTAACAAAATAAACATACTTATAAATGGTTGTAATAACATTATAAATGGCCCAACTGCAGATCTGAAAGGAGAAGAGAAAGTTATAGAAAGGGAAGGAGGAAAAGGAGACGGCTCTGGGTAGTCACCAGAAAGCTTTAGTTTTAATTAAGCCTTATCCAAGCATAGACGTCAACCATGGACATTTAATCCCAAATCCAGTTATATTTTCTCATCATGATTCTGAAATCACTGTGATTTGTTTAAAATACTTTCCAGACATGAAGTAGAGAGTGTGACAATTTTTTTTTCCTGAAAGACTTATTTAACTCAGGTTTACTCCCTTAATATCCATCTACTTTCCTGCAAACAACCACATTTCATTCTCTTTTAAGGCAAAATAGTGTTGTATTTTATTCCAATTTGTGTGTGCGTGTGTGTGCGTGCGTGTGTGTGTGTGTGTGTGTGTGTGTGTGATATTTTCTCTATATACTTTTTTTGAGTATATAGGTTGACATGATAGCTAAGTTGTTTTTGTTTGTTTTAGTGTTTTTTTAAATTTTATATTTTTATCTCATATATTACATTTTGTTTGCAGTTCCCATCCTTTCCCCCCACCTGCCTGCTCCCACTGCGACTCTTCCTTGGACCCACCATCCATCTGCCTCCAGGGATATCAGCCTTACACAGCATAACAAGCTACAGTAACACTAGACACATGCCATCATAAGGGTAGAAAAGGCAACTGTCACTTCGCCAGGGTATATACTTTTCTTTACTTGGAAATTGCTCTGTACAAGACACACCTTGAACTCAGAGATATGCTTGCCTTTGTCCCATGAGAATAAAAGTGTGTACCCCTGTGCCTAGGCCAAAGCTTCTCATGGGCTCTATTTCTCAAGATCTGGATCAAAAGCCTGTCTCTTCCAGCCTCAAGATCTGGATCACAAATGTGCCCTCTATTGCAGTTCATTCCAGAAGGTGGTAATAACACCTAACTTGACAAAACTAGTCCTTGTTCAACTGCAAACACAACACGAACTATATATAAGCTCAGCTATGTACGATCATGCCCTCAGATCAGCACTTCCTTAACCTGTGTCCTTTCACATAGGATTCAGCTCTGTTTCACATACTAGTGCCCACTATTACTCAAACTGCACATTTTATATTTTTTTCCTTTCTAAGATTGCTAAGCTTGATCAAAATACTTTTCATGAAACTAAACCAGAAAACAGAGTCACTGCTAGGCTTTTTTTTTTTTAAAACTTCCTTTGTCTTCAGACAAGGGCAAAAAGCAACCAGAGTCTTCACCAAAGTATTACAAGAACAGCAGTGTGAGATCTCCTTTAATTTTCTCCATATCTGTGCCGGTATTTGATGCTGCCAAATTATTACAGGATAATTACTGGATAGTATGTAATTTTTAAAATTTAATTTATATATACATATGTACATTTATTTTTTACTTATGAAAGAATACTATCAATTGTCCTGTTTCAGCTACATTTTAATAGTTTTTGGTTGATTTTCGTTGCTTTTTTCATATTCTGTGTATTAATTATTTGAGAAGAGTGATTGGCAAATATTTTGTCACATTTTTAATGACTGTGTCCTTTTTAGTACATAAATCTTTTAGAACGATGTTATAGTGTTTGCTTTATGTATGTATGTGAGCCATTGTTTCAAATGCTATTGGAATAACATCTTTAAAAATTTGTCTTGGACTTTAAGTACCTTTTCTCTGATTTACTCTATTTTCCAAATTTCATGTTTTATATTGAAATGTTTCATTTATTATGAGGAGAAACGATCTTGGAGAAAATTAATAATGTGTTGTACATAAAATATCTGTTTTTAAAATAACCTTTTTTGATACAGCATTATTGTATACAACCATGGGGGCTTTTCATGTAAGCATTTTTTAACAAAATATTATTATTTACTATTTGACAATCCAGTGACATTTTACATCTCACCAAGTTTGAAACTTGGATAATATTTTGCAGGTGGTCTTTCTGAGTATTTTCTTAAGTTAGTATATTTACATATTATATGTTGATATAAAACAACCTTTCCAACTTTTTATGGATTAAATTGCAATGAAATAATATTGATGTTTTATTATTTGAACAAAACATTAAAAGTAACTTAATTAGCTCAGTTCGTCCTTTTGTAAATAATGGGAAAAAAAAGCCTAGAATTTTAAAATAATGAAACAGTCTTTTTAAGGGAAAAACTACAAAAATGTGCTAAATTATTACGTCATGGGTGGTGTACTGGCTAGTTTTGTGAGTCAACTTGATACAGGCTGGAGTTATCACAGAAAAGTGAGCTTCAGTTAGGGAAGTGCCTCCATGAGACCCAGCTGTGGGGCATTTTCTCAATTAGTAATCAAGGGAGTAGGCCCCTTGTGGGTGGTGCCATCTCTGGGCTGGAAGTCTTGAGTTCTATAAGAGAGCAGGCTGAGCAAGCCAGGAGAAGCAAGCCAGCAAGGAACATCCCTCCATGGCCTCTGCATCAGCTCCTGCTTCCTGACCTGCTTGAGTTCCAGTCCTGACTTCCTTTGTGATAAATAGCAATGTAAAAGTAAGCCAAATAAACCCTTTCCTTCCCAACTTGCTTCTTGGTCATGATGTTTATACAAAAATAAAAACCCTGACTAAGACAGGTGGGCACACACATACCTGCTCCTACAAGACACAAGACTAGGTGTGTATACTGTGGCTTCTGCCTTTTGCAACAACATTCTGCAGAGCGCAATATTGCTATATCTGTTACAAGTGAAATAAACATATGTTCATCTTCAGGTTAGTCATTTATCTGCATTTTAGGACATATTTTGTCTTCTGCTGAATATCATACCACTAGACATTTGTTGCGCCTTAAAGCAATATATCGCTACTCTTATTCTGTATAAATCATTACTTTGACAAATCAACTCAAACTTAGAAATTGCTGTATATTCACAGAGTTTCTTCTAAACAATCCCTAGGGAAAGGTATTCAAATGAGAATTCATTTGTCTTTAAAATATGATGAGTAAAACTGTTCATAATTTTGACTATGAAATGCAGCTGTTTTCTTCATAATGTTGACTACATTACAAAGAATAATTAGCATAGTGAATGTCTCTTACCACAAAACAATTGTGTACAGCTTGCAATACATTTTACAATTACAATTACTAATTGTTCCATAGATTATGTTTGAATAAGTAAAGTCACTGGTCTACCCCTATCTTGGAATCCCTCAAGAAAATCACTATCTTTTGGATCATATTGATTCTTACTTATCTTACATCATCAACTTTTCAAGCAAATACAGTCAAAATATAATGTAATAATATAATATAATATATAAATATTATAATATAAATATAATATATTTAATCTTATAATCTCATACCTTATAATATAAAAGAATAAAAATCTTTATTTCTAAATTCCTTAGACATAGGAAGAAATGACAATTTTGCTAATATAATTTTCTATACTCCCAACATGTTAAGTAAAGAAGGAGGAATACATATTTCCATTGAATAATAATATATGAAACTAAATATATTATTTCTAGGTTTGCTTTAGATTGAGATTATAAGATATTTCTTATTAAACAATCCTTATAAACTCCTCTGATTTTTTCCCTACATTGTTTCACTTGTAGTGTTTATTTTGGTTTGGTTTACTGCTTTGAAGTATGGGATATTTTTATATCTTTTGTTGTTATTGTTTTGTTTTGTTTGTTCGTTTGTTTGCTTCTGACACAAGGTTTCTCTGTGTAGCCCTGGCTGTCCTGGGAACTCACTCTGTAGACCAGGCTGGCCTCGAACGTAAATCTGCCTTTCTCTGCCCCCCAAATGCTGGGATTAAAGGGATGAGCCACCATCATCTGGCTATTTTTATATCTTGAAAAATTGATTTAAATTGGTGTCCTCTTTGATTACATAATCTAGGTAAATATTTATTTATATAACTCTTCTCTGTGGACTTTTTTTTCCCCAAAGTTTTCCTTCTCATGGTTAGAACTTTGGGATCTAAACTTGATTTTTTTTTTTTTCATGGAATCAAATTAACATCAGCAAATGTGGACTTTGTTTTCAGTTTAAACCCAAGTCCATGTCTGAGTACTCCAACTAAA
This sequence comes from Montemys delectorum, assembly GCA_019843815.1. NCBI lineage: Eukaryota > Metazoa > Chordata > Mammalia > Rodentia > Muridae > Montemys > Montemys delectorum. The sequence goes on along the minus strand of JADRCD010194279.1, from coordinate 10,411 downwards.
TCCATTTGCATTCCTTACAGCTGATAATTTAAACTATGCTTGCCTTTAATGTCACCAGATATAAAATGTAGAGTATTTTCACGGAGTCAGTTTGGTATGAAATAGATTCCTTTAGTCATGAATTTTCTTCATAGCTACACAAAATGTGTGAATTTAATGAATGGCTGTTTTCAATAACTGAAGGAAAGAGGCAGTTTATGAAGAAAGGGTCAAAAATAGGAAAAATGGACAGGCTGTAGCTGATTTACTGCATGCAAAGAGAAAGTCAATGACATGATTACACCCGCCAGAGTTTCTACAGAATACTATTAAACAAAGAGAGTAAGGAAACTCCCTTTCCACTTTGGACATAAGTGGGGCCCAGCTCAAGGAGAGGCCCCAAGCCTATTACTGAGGCTATAGAGTGCTCACATAAAGAGACTTATCATGACTGTACTCTGAAAGCCACAGGAAGCAGCTGAAAGAGTCAGATGCAGATATTACCCCTAATTAGTGGACACAAGCTGTTGACCCCTGTGGTTGGATTAGGGAAAAGCTGGAAGAAGCTGAGGAGAAGGGCTATCCTGTTGGAAGACCAGCAGTCTCAATTAACCTGGACCATCCCTAACACATATACAGCAGAGGACTGCCGAGTCTGGGTTCAGTCAGAGATGATGCACCTATTCCTCAAGAGACTGGAGGCCCCAGGGAGTTTAGAGGTGTGGTGGGGTAGGAGGTTAGGGTGTGGGAACATCCTCATGGAAATAGGACATGGGAAGCAGGTATGGGATGTGGAACAATTAGAGGGCAGACCAGCAGGAGAATAAAATCTGGAGTGTAAAATAAATAAATAAATAAATGGCAAAAAGGAAGCTACCTTTCTTGCTTATGCTTCATTAATCTATAACAAGTCAAGAAACATACATGTACATTGATCCTTGTGAATAATTTATTTTCTTTCCCACAATATGTAAAACATTTGGTCGTATGAGAACATTGAGAAACATTTTGTTTTTAATGTCTGCTCATTATAATTATTCACTTAAAATATAATGTTATCACAGTGATTTTTTTTTCTGCTGGAGGGATTTTGGGGGTGATAAATAAGCTGTTTGAGAAAAAATAAAGTTGTTGGAGTTCATTGAAGCTTACTTTGTAAACTGAGGTTGTCTATGTATGACATCTCCTCTCATTTTTTTTTTTTTCTGGCTCCAGTGTGTTTTCCCTCAGCCTCTGAGAATCTTTTGCCAGTTGCAGGGAATCAAGTTTTGTTCTCTCAGAGAGAAGTCTGCTGAATAATTAATTGCTGATGACATTTCCTGCCTCACTTTACCTGTTCTGTCAGAGCTGTTTTCTCACACCTTCATTTACAGGATGAATGTTTCACCTTGGTGCTGTTTTCTTGGTGAAAAGATTTCAGCCAAGACCTATTCTTTAGTGATTTTTATTTAGCCAAGATCAGAGAAATATCAGAACAGAACAAACATCACATTGTGTGATTGTAATTTTTCTTGTACATCAATTTTGTCAAACTTCTTGAGAGGAAATATATAATGATTTTAAATATTGTAATTGAAAGTAGGGAGTGGTTTACTCCAGTGGTTATCATTGCAGTGAGTACTGCAATGGCTTTCTCAAAGAATGCTTTTGTTCCATCCACCCCTACCTTTCCTCTTACGGGATCTGAAATAGAGTTATCATATTTTTAATATAGGAAAATTCTATCTACATAAATAAAATTGTCCTTTTGGTGTGCTTTATTGTGATTCACTATCTCCGAGTCTTCTTCCTTCCTTGCTTGAGCCTCCTGTGGCTCTGGAGTCTTCTGAGTCTCTCTGGACAAGCATCAAAACTCAGAAAACTGATGCTTCCCCTGCGGGGATCCCAGACAAATTTCTCTTCTGTGGCTTTCAGTCAGATGTTTCCTGTTTCTAGCAATGTTTCTGTCAGATATTCTCTGTTTTCACCAATGTTGGTGGGTTTTTTTCTTCAATCATGCTGGGTGTCAGTTGCACAAGTAGCTTTTACTCATCTGAGGTATTGTTTTCTCAGAGGATTAAGGCTGATTCAACTACCTCATTCCTGCCCAGACCTATGGCTGGCGGGTTCAATTCAGATCTTCTTGCTCAAACTCCTCTCCAAGCTGCCTGATTCTAAATGTATTCTTCCAGCTTATCACTGAATTGCTCTGCTTGGCTTCAGACTAACTCTGCCAACTTCTGTAGGCTTATATTTTTCAAAGCCTACTTTAATAAGGACGCTTAAACATTTTATCCTCTCTTCTACCCTACCACCCACCAGAGGTAGTGAAATGGAAAGTTTAATAGGGCAAAGAAGGATGTAGAACTGTTTAGAAACATTTCTTTGGGGCTCTTCCAATCTCATGGACAGGATAGCAGCAGTTCCATTGACATGAATCAGCAGTGGTAGCACAACCCACCTGTAAACACCATTTAGGAATCACCAACAGCAGTTCAAACCAGAAGAAGCAGAGGGTCTCTGCTGATTGGCTTCAGTCTGCCAAAGCAGCAAGTAGCTGCTGGAACATCACATGGATTTGTTTTGTGAATTTTTATCTATGAAGTCACAGCAAACTATGTCAATGAAGAAGCAAAGGTGAACTATGACACAGGGTCATCAGCAAAGACATATTCAGCAAAGCCCAACAAAGACCAGCCAAGTGTGGCAAGGTGAAGCAGTGGCATACTGCTATCTACTATGTTCTCTCAAGCATCTGAGCTATCAAATCATCACTTGCCCCATTTCCAGGCAGCTTCCAGAAAAACACCACCTGTCTGCCTCGGCAAAATACCCTCTCATAAGACAGTTTCCAGCAAGGCATCACATGACACAACTGACTCTCCAAAGGAACCAGAAATTTCTCCTTCAAATGTGTTCTAATCTTCTGTCTCCTTGTTCTCTGGCTTCAACTGCCTCCACTGAATTTTACTGAACTCCAAGGACTCACAAATGAACTCAATTCCACTGCAGTGCCTTACTGCATTGGCTACCAACCGACTCACTCCCAAATCACTGATAAACACACCGAACTGAAGGAAATCTCCTTGTGCTGCTCTTAAATAGCTTTATTCCTGAGAGTTAGGTATATCCTATCTCAAACTCATTCTGTCACATCTCTCTCTGATTTATCACTTTTTTTTCCTGCCTGTCAATTAGACTTCATTGTGTGTATAGGGGGGCTGTGGGGATTAAAGGTGTATTTGTATTCCACCCAGATCATGTAGACCCAGAAAATCTTCAGAAATGATCAGAACAGGCAGGTTGTTAGCTTAAAGTTCCTTTAAACCAGCGTTTCATATTTTTAAAGGTTCAGTGCCTATTTGGGAAATAGTGCATATTCATTGTCATGTAGAGATTTCTTTGTTCCTGTAAAGCCGCATGCAGCAGATTATGCTTTTCAGGCAGCTCTCCAGTGACTGCCCTGAAAGTGCCACCAGTGGGAAGAGGGCGAAAGGCCACCACAACTAATGATAGAATGAATTTGAAATATTTTTTAAGGAAGCAGCACTGGTATTAAAGTTACTGATGGGAAGTTATAGCGGGAAGAATGTGAGTGAATCTTCTATGGTGTTTCGCAATTAAAGTAAGTTATGACTGTCAAAAGTGTAGTCGAATTTCCTTCTGTATCCTCATACTCAAGTCACACTTAGTCATGAAAAATAAATAAAAGCTCTTAAAAATATCTGCAGTTTCCTTGGTACCCTCATGCCTAACACCATACTTAATCAGAAGAAAGACCCTCCCAGACACAGCTCCAGGTTCCTTAGTGCCTTCACATCTCTTCCCTTCCCAAGAGACACAGTTGCTGTGGTAGAGCTGCAGAGGTTCTTTCTTTCTTTCTTTTTTTAATATCTGAATTGTTGGCTACCTGATATCATTTTTTCAGTGCCTGGTACAGAATTCTATAATCTATCATTTGAAGTTCTATATAGGAAACATGTCAAATAATATTTTCACGTTTATATACAAGAAAAAAGTATATGAACACCAGGGTATTCGAATAAAGGTGTGATTTTAAAGCCATATGCTGACACTGATACCAGGAACAAGAAAAAACATTATAGTTTCCAATAAAAAAACAATGCTAACACAGTCCTATGACTATAATAATAATAATAATAATAATAATAATAATAATAATAATAATGATAACACCTAAATTATTTTAAGTATCAAAGCAGCAATTCCAATCCTAATGTGACCATTTCCTCTAGTAGAAAGTATAAGATGATAGACGTAACGTTTAAAAAAAATCTACAGGCTTACTCCTCTTTGAATTTATATGGAGGTAATTTGAACAGAAGGACCACATAGAAACCCATGAAACCTCTCTCTGTATTACTACTCTTGTTATCAATAATAGTAACAATAGTGAATCTTACAATGATTTATGCTAAGTACTGTCAACAAATGTAATGTTTGATAATAGATATTTCTCTGTAATCCATTCGACTATATAATATTTCCCATATCGGCACAACCTAGACACACGAGAGTGAAATCTGTATTTACTTAGAAAATTCTTGAATTCCTGATGGTAGCATGCAGGTAGATGTTTTTGAGTGAAAGAAAGCAAAATCTAGCAGAGTAAACACTTTTAATATTCATTAGTAGAGAGAATGAAACATAATTGATATTGATCTCCGAAAGGTGGAAGTACATATTAATTTCCTTGTTTCAGAGCATTTCCAATGTTCTTCTTGCCCCATCATTTTTATCTGAGTCTTTAGGCTGAACCTTTGAGAATAATTTTAAGGTAAATGTACTCTGTCAGTTGATATAGCTAATGGAGATTATCAGTAATGTAAATATTCCTCTTCATGCTGAGTGTTGTGTTATAATTAAAAAGGATAGTAGGGAGAAGGGGAATATGGAGGAGAAAATGTTGGAGTACAAGATATATTGTATCAACATTTTTAAAATAAAAATACATACAGGGAAAAGAGGAATAGCTAGCCTATTTTATACTTTTTTTTTTTTTTTTTTACTTTACATGTTAAAATTCTATGACAGTTTTATGGATGTAGGGAATGAATCTTAAACTTTTCCATTAATCCTAACCCTAATTCCTCTTTCCTACTAAAATGACAACCACCCACCTGCTTTCAGGTTTCCTTCTTTTGTGAGTAACTTGTGGAGTTTAATAAGCATTATCCGTATTAGCATGGGTGGAAAATATTTTCCAGAGACTGTGCCATTTATTAGTGTGAATATACCACTGGAAAATATGACACAGGCATTCTGAGCAACTATGAACTGACAATCAAACCTTAGTGTGTGTGTGAAGTCTCATAGGCCTACTTCAAGTCTATGAGAAAATTTTGATGAGCCCAATTTTGTGTTGGTCTTGTGATGGTATCAGTTTCAGAAATGACATGAGTCCAATGGCTATGCCATGTCCAGACAATGTCTTTGGCTATGTACCATACTTCTTTGGCTCCACATTTTTTCCAAGTCCTGTTCTGTGATTATCCCTGAGCTCCACAGTGGGGATATGTATGTCTCATTCAGACTCCAGCATTCCATCGTCTCTTATTAATACTTTGACTGCTTAGGATGGTCTGCATTAACTGTTTCCTGATATAAAAGGTGCCCTTGTAAAAACCTTGTCCATCAGAAAGTGGGTATGAACATAAGTTTATAGAAGTCAGTTCCATAACATGACCTTTTACTAAACAATGTTTGTCCTTTTTCTCTAGGTCCTACGACCTCTGCAGCTGCAGGACCTTGGCCAGGTCCACAATACCAGTTATAGTTTCTCTTCTGTGGAGAAGACTACACTACCATCAGAGATCAGTTGGTTATCCTTATAAAACTCGTGTCACTACTAAACCAGAGAGAACATTTTGTCAGGAGTATTGTAGCACTCAGGATTCACTGTTCTGTAAGAGTATCTGTGGTTTTTCTCCCCAGTAGCCTGCATAACGCCTTCTAGTAGTATGAAAGCTAACTGTCCAGGAGGATATTTCTCATGCATTTCTACCTTGGTTTCCATAGGTTGTATGACCAAGTGTACGATATTCAACAAATCAGGACTTATCAATTTCAGTTGATAAAAGTATTAACTGGTAGAATTTCTGTGAAAGTCATTGTAGAGAATCCACAAAGGAATAAGAAAAGAAACATGGTAGTTACACAATCACCTGGCATACATTTAAGGATTCCATATCATAGAACACAGAATTTTGTTCATACATATTCATTGATGATATAACAGCAAAGAAAAAAAAATAAGCCTAATTGTCAACAAATGGAAGAATGGATGATAGAAATGTGAAACTTATACAATCAAATTTTATTCAAGCAAAGTTGTGACATTTATGCAAAAGGAAATGAAATTCTATAGTATGCTGAGGAAGGTGACCCAGAAATACAAATGTCTTATATGTGTATTACAGGTATGAATTTTTAGAAAAAATGTATTTACATTTGAGAGTATGAAGATGGAGAAGATAGTGCTAGATCACTTCAGAGGTGTGAAAGGCTCTTAAGAGAAGAGATTCAACGTATAGTACATGATAGTGAAGGAAGGGAAAGGTCTAAATGAGGAGGGAGTAGGAGAAGTCCAGGGTATTTCCATTACAGGTGTTTGCCCACTCACATAGCTTTTCTCTGCTCCTATTTTTACATACAAGCTAACATATTGGAAAAAATGGTTTTGGTTATTAACTTCAGCATTAGCGTTATCTATGAGTAATGTCCTAGTAGTAAAACCATATCTGTTATAAAAGTAACTATGACACATTTGATAAAGAAGGCAGATAATTTATAGGGCCAGCAATGATCTGTTTACCTTACTTCACTTATTCCTTTACTGCTACAAATGTCCCTATGATTTGCACAGTATTTATGGAGCTAATAAAAACCTGTACAATTACTTATGTTTATTGATAAGCTCTGAGCAAGCCTATTGCAAACTATAATGCTTTCACATATAATCATTTCCCTGGAGACATCATATATGCAGTAAAATAGTCTTCAAGCTCTGATTAGATTTTGTTATGAAGAAAATTATATTAAAGGAGCACTCTACTCACTACTGAGTACTGATGTTTTTGAGTTGCTATAGTTAAACATTTTAAATTCATTTTTAATTTGCAGATGATTCCTAAAGAGAGACTTACATATTTAAATGATTATATTTTGTGCCAAAATTTCAGAAGTTTATTATGTTAGTAGCTAGGTGTGCAATTTTTAATTGTGTAATTTACTCAGTTACAGTTAGGTTTTATTATTTTCACAATTAACATTTCAGAATTTATCATCCCAAATTAATAGTACAGAGCAAAGCTTGGTTCACTCACTCTGCAAAATGTCTGTTGTGCATGCATGAGCATCCCTGTATGCATGATAAGTGATGAGTACAAAAATACGTATCCATGGGCCCAGTAACTGGATCCCCGAAGTCCTATATTCAACCAGCCATCTAAAGCAACGAAATCAACTTCATATGCAATGAAAGTCTCTGTCTTGAATAATGAAGTGTAGAGGGGTTCAGAAAAGCAGTTGATTTCTATTCCTGTCTTCTATACATATATGTATTTGTGCAAACACAGAAACAAGTTCACACATACACACACACACACACACACACACACACACACACATGAACTCATGCAACTACGCATTATGCAACCACACAGACATGTACACACACACACACACACACACACACACACACACGCACACACACACAGAATTAGTCTTACTACATCTTATGGTTATTTTTTCTTTTAATTTTATTTTTTTTACAGTCCAGTTGTTACCCCTCTCCCTGTCTGCTCCCTTACAGTTCCTCTACCTATTCCTCCTCCTCCTGTCTCATAGAGCATATCCCCACACCCCATCCCCACCCCCACCCAAACTCACCACTCCCTGGTGCCTTAAGTTCTTAAGGGTTAGACTCTATTTCTCCCACTGAAGCCAGACAAGGCCGTCCTCTGCTGGCCTTGGACCAGCTAGTGTATGCTGCCTTGTTGGTGGCTCAGTGTTTGAGAGATCTCAGGGGTCCAAGTTAGTAGAGACTGCTGGTCTTCCTACGGTGTTGCCCTCCTCCTCAGCTTCTTCCAGGCTTTCCCTAATTCAACCACATAGGTCCCCTACTTCAGTCCATTGGTTGGGTGTAAGGGCCTCTGTTTCAGTCAGATGCTTGTTGCACTGTCTCAGAAAACAGCCATGCTAGACTCCTATCTGTAAGCACACCATAGCATCAGTAATAGTGTCAGGACTTGGAGCCTCCCCTTGAGCTAGATCCCAATTTGGGCCTGTCACTGGACCTTCTTTCCCTCAGTCTCTTCTCCAATTTTGTCCCTGCAGTTCTTTTAGACAGAAATAATTCTGGATCATAGGTTTGGACTGTGGGATGGCAACCCCATACCTGCCTTTGATGCCCCATCTTTCCACTCGAAATGTGCTCTACAAGTTCACTCTCCCCACTGTTGTGCATTTCATCTAAGGTCCAACCCATTGAGTCCTGAGAGTCTCTTACTTCTCAAGTCTCTAGTACATTTTAGAGAGTCCCCCCCCCCCCCCATCCTTGAGGTTGTCTGTTTCCTTTCTTTTTTTTTTAAATTAATTTATTTAATGTTATTAGTACACTGTAGCTGTCTTTAGACACCCCAGAAGAGGGCATCACATCCCGTTACAGATGGTTGTAAGCCACCATGTGGGTGCTGGGATTTGAACTCAGGACCTCTGGAAGAGCAGTCAGAGCTCTTAACCGCTGAGCAATCTCTCCAGCCCGTCTGTTTCCTTTCTTTATGCTGCTCCTCAGGGCTTCTCTCCTGTTCCCTCCCCCTGCCCCAAATACCTGATCATGTTCCTCTTTCCCCTCCCCCTCTTCTCTCCCACCCAGGTTTAAAACAATTTTATTAGTATTTTATTGCTACTATGCATTTCTTATGTAATTGTTTCTATTTTTAAACATTTTTAAAGCCTATGAAAATAAAACTTATATTCGGTATGCTGCAGAGATCTTGGAGAGATCTTACCCATTAAATGCTAAGTTTTATAGAACAAATGGGAAGCAAAGGTGTCTCAGATGCATCATGATGACTTTTGGCTGGATGTTGACAAAGAAAAATACATACATTCCAGCCCATCCTCCTCTATCTGTCTAAACCAGTCTTTCTTTCAGTGAAAACCTTTAGATGGTTGATTAATGGCAGATTACATGGAAAAATTTGGATTCAATGCCCAATATTCCCTTCTTCAATTATTAGATATAGATAGATAAAAAAAGGTTTTAGTCCAATTTGATAGAGAAAAGTACTGTAAAATTTTGCCCCAAAGATGATATAACCAAATTGAAATAGCTGTTATTTACTTTTAACTATATATGTTAATAACATATATGTATGTTACTGTTCACAAATTTACCTGATCCTGTGTGATCTTATATCAAATAATTTGTTTCATTATTTGACTGAAGAAGAGATTCAACAATTGCTTCTACAAAATAAAGCTGAAAAACTAATTCCATACCTGTAAAACTAATAAATGAATGTGACAGTTCAGAAGAATTATACACTGAAATGTCTCTGTTACATAAAACACCCTATCAATGTAACCATAATCTCTGTTGGTAATAGAAGTCACCTTATTTCAATTAAAATAAATATTTAAATATAGAAAAGAAGGAATCATAAAAATATAATTAAACAAAATAAAATGTGGCCAATGCTTTTAATGTCAGCACAAGGTAAGGAGAATCAGGAAGATCTTTGATCTAGAGATGCTTGCTCTACATAGCAAGTTCTGGGCCAGCCAAGGATACATATGTGATAGTGTCTGAAAATATATTGTGATAGATAACTCATGTATACCTGTGTTTTGTAAATGGCGTTTGGTTCATTCCTCATTTTGTTTGTTTGTTTGTTTGTTTGTTTGTTTTGTTTTGTTTTCAGAATCTGCAAGCCTCACTATTAAGCTGAATTTACTCACTCACCAAGCTGTCTTCTTTCATGGAGACAGCTGAATTTATTATACAGTTTTTAAAGATAATGTAGTTTTATTTGTGTTATCTCTTAATGGCTAGGTTAACCATTTAGAATTCTTTCCAATTGAACATGACTATTGCTTTTTTTAAAAAAAGGAATGATACACCAATTTTCCCTACTCTGTATGTCTTTTTGTATATTCTACATGAATTCTGTATACTTTTTGGATCCTAGTTGCGTAGATTGATAGATAGATAAATCGATAGAAAGATAGGTAGATAGATAGAAAGATAGATAGATAGATAGATAGATAGATAGATAGATAGATAGATAGAAAGAAATAGAGATGGATAGATCTATTCAGATATATAGATATATAAATATATAGACATATAGATATAGAGATATAGAGATAGAGATAGATGTTAGATAGATAGATAGATAGATAGATAGATAGATAGATAGATAGATAG
>JADRCD010194278.1:15274-27410 GCA_019843815.1 Montemys delectorum | reverse complement strand
TGGTCCCAGTAACCATTCTCTACATCCAGGGAACAGATTGTGGAAGCCCTGGTGTGGACCCAGGCCTCCAGGCCTTTACTCTCTCCTTGTGTGTGGATCCAGGAGTCTTGGCCTGAGCCAAGGGATGCAGTTGCAGTTTCCAAGGATGACCTCCAGTGGGCAGCACAGACTCCCTCTCTGCTACACAGGGCTCCTTCCCTGCCCCCTACCTGGAACTGGAGTTACCCCCAGGGAAGGCAACCCACAGACTGGGACTTCCTTCCAGTTGGACCTCCCAGCTGCCACATCCTTTCCTGCCGTCCACTGCTGGGGTTGCCCAACCTGAGGTGGGACATTGGGGAGGTGATGGGGATCCAGGCTGTGTGGAGCCTGGAGCAGCGAGGGCCTAACAAGTAATCAAGGCAGGGAAATGGGAAACCTTCCCTATTCAGTCCTGCCTGGAGCAAGTGTGTGGCACCATGGAGGTGCTAAAAAAAAAGGGAGGGGGGGGGGGGAAGGAGGCCAAGATAGCTGCTGGGCTCTCACTGGGGTCTGGAGCCTATCTGAGCCTGAGCTTGCCCTACTCTACACAGGGACTTGGGGAGAATCCATAAGCCCTAGCTGATTAGGGTGTCTGCTGCACTGTCCTCCAGCAATGCCCTCTGCAGGTGTGGTGGTCCAGGCTCCAGCTGCAGAGAGGGGGTATAGCTCTGATCCTGCTACCCAGCAGCTAACCCTATGGTGTTCCCTGCCAATGAATAATGGTACCTATGTCTTGTGGACCATAGGAATGGTCCCAGTAACCATTCTCTACATCCAGGGAACAGATTGTGGAAGCTCTGGTGTGGTCCCAGGCTGGGATCTACCCAGGAGCCTCATCTGGAAATGTGGTACAGGACCCAGCCAGCAGCCACACAGCAAGCAGCCCACTCACTTCTGCTACTGCACAGGCCCACAGCAGAAAGGGCCAGACAGGGGCGTCGCCGTGACCGTAGTGGTAGTCACTGATGGAAACACAGCCATCTCCTCGCTAGCCCCACAGCTCATGAAGCTGTGGATTGCAGTGCAAGCCAGGCCTGCTTCAGGCTATATGTGGTGTGAGCTCCCTGCCTGCCAGTGTGAGCTCCATCAGGTGTTAGCTGCTACTCCCTCCTCCTCAGGGTCATGAAATTGGCAAGAGACACAGCTGTGGCGCCCACCCCAGGACTGGCCTGACCTCAGTTTCCTACCTGGGAAGCATGGGCTGCTGTCAGCTAGACTCTCTCTTCAGCAAAGCCTTGTTCTACTCTAGAGTTTGTAAGGGCTCCCCAGTCCCCTGTGGTGAGTGAGCTGAGGCCTGGGCTTCATGAAACCCCTTTGTCCTTCGTGAACCCACAGAGCATGCTCAGTGAAAGTAGCTAGGGCACTGAGGGGACCCAGAGCTGGGATGCCAGCTGTTTGGACTCTGAGCCAGGCTAAGGGCTAAGGAGGAAGGGTGCTAGCCACACCTCGGAGCTAAGCCAGCACAGTGCAGCCGGAAGCTTGCCTGGGTGTGTGCTGTGCCCACGCATTCTGAGGAGGAATATTTCTTCCTCTGATATGTATTGAGCACCAACTGTGTGCCAGATATCATTGAGAATGACTAAGACCCAGGCTTAGCACTCACACAGGGTCCCAGTCCAGGCCAGAGGCTGGAGGGCACTCTTCTATGCTCCCAGTGGGAGATATGGCTCAAAATAGCAGTAAAAAGTCCACGTAGAGACCCCACAGTATCTCTAGAAACTATCAGAGTCCGCCACAGGGTCCCACAGGGCTGTCTCTCTGCTCCTAAGTACAGCTCCTCCAGCTGCCACGTCAAAAGAAGGCTCAGCCACCAGCCCTCTGTCAGAGCAGGGACACTGGGTCCCCTTCCAGGAGTCCCTACCTTGCTTTTCCACCCCCTAAAGCTAACTCTCCCCTTACCTTGCACTGGCTGGTTTTATGTGAACTTGACACAAAGTAGAGTCGTCTGAAAGGAGGCAACCTCACTTCTCAATTAGGGATAATGTGGGAACAGCTCCGCCCATTGTGGGTGGGGCTACCCCCTGGGCAGGTGGTCTTGAATCTACAAGAAGGCAGGCTGAGCAAGCCACGATGAGCAAGCCAGTAAGCAGCACCCCTCCATGATCTCTCATCGGCTCCTGCCTCCAGGTTCCTGCCCTCTTTGAGCTCCTGTCCTGCCTTCCTCAGTGATGAACTATGGTGTAGAAGTGTAAGGCTGAATAAACCTTTTTCTCCCCGGTGTGCTTTTGTTCATGGTGTTTCATCATAGCAGTAGTAATCCCGACTAAGACATAAGTATACCGCAGCTCCCCTGGTCCAGACCCCAGCATCTCCCTGTCTCGCTGTGTGCAGCTGGGTTAAAATGTCTTCCTACTGTAGCCCCAGAGACTCCTGGAGGCAGCTGCAGCCGAAGCTCTCCATCACCACCTGTCAACCCTGCTCCCTGGCTCCGCAACCCCGTGTCCTGCCTTCCTTCATGCTGCTCCCAGCTCCAAGAGTAAAAGAATCAAGGCTTCCCACTGCTCTGGCCTTTGGGTGTGACCTTCTCCCCCAGACGCCTATGGTGATGTGGAGAGGACAGCTTCATCTCCCTTCCTCCCGGGCACCCTCTAGGGGGTGCTAGAGGAGACATGTGATGGACCTGGGTGGCCCCAAGATGGTGCCAATGTCATGGGGCTGAGCAGCACCCTCACCCACACCTAGCCCTCGGGCTACTCCTTCCTCTGGCCCTAGGTAAGGCACAGCCACTGGTTGGCTTCTGCTGGCCAGGTGTGGGGCAGGCAGGAGGAGGCACAGGGTTTCCCAGACAGTGAGAAGGCTCAGTAGCTCTCCCTGCTGGAGTTGGGGACTGCTCAGCTGATTCATTCTGAAATGAGGACAGTGGTTCCGATGCCCTTGTCTTGAGGGTGAATGAGAGGTAGTCACAACTCCGGTGAAGGGGAAGACAATCCTTAGATCTGCCCCTGGCAGCACAGGGTCAGCCTTTGGTCAGATCTGCCCATGAGCCTCCCCTGAACAGGATGAATCAAGTACCCATCCTTCTGCAGTGCTCCCAGCTCCCTATCATGGTACTTAGTGGGACAGTCACTCACATATCACAGAGAGGTTCCTGAGCCCTGGGGTCTTATCATCGAGGGTCAGGGTGGGTTGAGGGAGGTGTATCACAGCACCCTCTCCGGGGCTGAAGCTGGGGGGAGGAGGGAAATGGCCAGTGCCACACATATCAGAGCTATGGCTCATGCCCACTATTGGCCTGTCCAGAGGGAGTTCAGTCCCCAGGATTCTTAGTGTCCCGGCTAGGAGGGCAGCTGAAATTCCTGGCTAGCTACAGTTGTCACAACCTATTTAAGAGAGAGACCAAAGCTGGAGACAGGACTCCTACCAGAAGGCCACAGGGACAGCTTCCCATGGGAGTCAGTACTATCTCAGCCAACTGACCCAAAGGGAAACTGAGTTATGAAGTGTGAGTTGACTCAGATCAGAGCTCATAGCCAGAGGTGACCAGTGAGGACCAGTCCAGGGCTGTGGCTCTGAGGCCCTGGTATGTACTGGTAGACTCCCTGCTGCAGAGAGAGGACCTAGTGGGTATGGAATGGAAGGGAGTTCCCAGTGGGTATGGGGTGGGAAGGAGGTCCCAGTGGGTATGGAGTGGGAGGGAGGTCCCAGTGGGTATGGAGTGGGAAGGAGGTCCCAGTGGGTATGGGATGGGAGGGAGGTCCCAGTGGGTATGGGATGGGGAAGACAAAGAGAAAGGAGAAACAATGAGACAGGAAGGCAGAGAGCCCAGAGCAATCTGAGAACTAAATGTCACTAGTTGCTGGAGCAGATCAGAGCCAGGCCTGTTGGTGCCTAGAGATGGAGAGAGAGAGAGAGAGAGAGAGAGAGAGAGAGAGAAGAGAAGAGAAGAGAAGAGAAGAGAAGAGAAGAGAAGGGGAGAGGGAGTCACGCTGTCTGGTGGCTGGGGGGGGGGTGTCAGTTTGGTCAGGCTTAAGGCCAAGGATCTTATGGGTCCCTATTTCCTGACTCCTAGGCTCAGGGTGTCACTTCTCCCCCAGTAGCTCAGGTGCCACCATGGCTAGACACATTGCTAGCAACATTGCTGACATGCACACTGTGAGTCAGAGGTCTGTCCCTCCAGGAACTACACTAGAGAGTGAGCCTCAGGGGTTAGGCACCTACTGCTTGCTGAGCATACCCTGAAGAAGACAGGAGCAGGCCATGCAACCACTACCTGGATGCCTTTGGGGACCTGGAAGAGAGGCTTGCAGGGTCCCATTTGAACTTTGACTCTTGTGCAGACTTACAGAGTGACAGCCATACCAAGTGGCACTGCCTGACCCGTGACGTTACCTCAGGTCCATCGTCGCTCTCAGGATTCAGTCTCCCCTCTTACATGGGAGCAGTGACTCTAACACACACACACATGCACACACACACATGCACACACACACACACACACACACATCTCTTCCTTTCCTGTGTCCTGGCAGCTTTTCCACTGTGGACAATGTGCCACAGAGCCTCCCTGCTATCTGTGTAGGTCACAGGATGGGACAAAGATGAAGGACATGCCCAGCCTGTGGAAGGGGCTCAGCAATGTTTACACAGAAAATGACACACACACACACACACACACACACACACACACACCCGGCACACACACACATGCCTTAACCTGGTACAGAGATAACATCCTGAACTCTACGTTCCTCTGATCTCAGACTGGAGTCCCACCCTGGTCCCAAATGCCATATCTACACTGTCCAGGCCCACAGAGGCAGTGGGACTCCAAGGGGTGGCCACTGCAGTTGGTACCAGGCAGGCTGGGCTCTGATTCCTGAATCCTTGCCTGAAGAAAGCATCCAATGGTCAATAGCCTCTTGGATCTCTCTCACGGTTCCCTGCCTTCAATGCCCCTGACCTCCTAGTCATACCTTACCCACACTAGGCTCCTGCCACAGGCCCTTTGCACACACTACAACCAGGATCAACATAGCTACTCCCCCACCACGGCCCCCCTGCAAGCCTATTTACTGTCAGGAATATCTCAGCTTGAGCATGTTCTACTCCAGGGACTGGCAGGCTGCAGCCTTGGGCCTAAGGCAGACACACATCGGAAAGAGATAGCTTTAAGTGGCTAGAAACAAATCAGAAAGAAGGATATTTCATAAAAACTTTAAGTGATGCTGAATTCAAATCTAGCATCCCTTGGTACAGAGTGGCACAACACCACCATTCCTCTTTTTTTTGGTTTGTCAAGACAGGGTTTCTCTGTATAGCCCTGGCTATCCTGGAACTCACTCTGTAGACCAGGCTGGCCTCGAACTCAGAAATCCGCCTGCCTCTGCCTCCCAAGTGCTGAGCTTAAAGGCATGTGCCACTACTGCCCGGCTAAAACCACCATTCCTTTACAGCGTGCACAGGACGGCTCTCCTGCTACAGGTGCATAAGCACATCAAGACCAAGAGATCCCACAAACCTGGGAAACTCCTGCTCCATGTGCTCCTCCAAGGAGCAGCATTAGAGCTCATCTTCCCCAGGGCTGAGCAGATGGACTGTCACAGCTATGGATCCCAGGCAGGGGTTGGGGGCAAACACACTTGTCACTGAGTTCCTCCAGGAGACCTCATGGCTGACTACATAGGCTCTGGATCTGAGTCTCAGTTCTGTGACCATTCCCTGCCTCCATTAACCCCAGTCCTCACACTTATTTCTCTGATAGCTAGACCCTGTAAGTCAAGGCACGAACAGTGTGTAGGTGGTGCCTGGCCCCTGGTGAGGCTCCAGACCAGCACATTCTTATCTGAACCCAGCATATCTGCTTCCAGCAAGTGGGGCTCTGACATCAAAGACCAGGCCAGCAGCCTCTTCCCCTCCCCTTCAGCTGCCTCACAGCTCAGCAGCACACACTCTTGCCTGGGTGATAAGAGCCACCCAGCTAGCTGGTCTCCCTGCTTCTGTTGTCCTGTATGCTCTCTGTTGTCCACCCTACCCCAGCACATCTTTTGTAAACCAAATCAAATCCCATCTCTCCTGAGCTCAGAAGCCTCAGTTTCCAGCCCATTCGCACCAAAGCCAATGGGTATCCAATGGCCAGCGATCTCCCAATCTCTCTCATGGATTCTCAACCTTCAACTCAATACCTCTGACCTCTTTTATTTGCCAGTCTTTGCCTGCATCAGGCTCCTGCTCCAGGCCTTTACCCATGGCTCCACAGGACCTCTATGTCCCTAGGACTGGATCTTGCTAGGCCTTGGCTGTCTTCTGGGCCTCAGTTTCTCCTCATATGAAATGGGTATAAGACACACAGTCCCACAGTCTTGTTGAAGGGCAATAAGAAACACAGGATGTGGCAATATCGAGAGTCCAATATGCAGCCGGTGTGGGATGGTTCCTGTGGCATTCACAGAAGATTCCAGAAGTTCTCAGTAGGTTCCTGCTGAAGCAGCCAGAGGTGACCAGCTGAACCCCAAGTCTGAGGTCTGGAGAGAAGTTCCTAATGCCACCCCTGTGGGTCACCTAAACCCTACCTGCCACCCAGCGCCTTGCTTCCCCACTGGGTCCTTGATCACATGCACCCAACACACACTGTGAGGGAGCTTGGCAGCCACAACAGAGACTCTGAAGACTAAGTCAGGCTCAGTGCTGCCCCAGCATGGTCTGCACTGTGACAAATGCTTGCCGCTTCACCTCTGTGAGCTGTACTTATCTTCCATGGGATGGTGGGAGGGAGGAAGAGCTGGGTGGCTGTTTTGTTTGTTTGGATTTGAGGCTGTCTTCTTGCGGGGGTTCAAGACAGGGCTTCTCTGTGTAGCTCCAGGAGAGAAAACATGTTGTTAGTCATCAGATTCATCTCTTTTGTGCCCCAAGAATGTGTGCTAGGCACACTGTGTCCTAGACAGACAACAAACAATCTGAGGATAGATGGCTGCCAAGTTCCCTCTGTGTGCTGTGTGCTGGGTGTGTGCAATCAAGGACCCAGTGAGGCTGGGCAGTGGTGGCGCATGCCTTTAATCCCAGCACTTGGGAGGCAGCAGCAGGCAGGTTTCTGAGTTTGAGGCCAGTCTGGTCTACAGAGTGAGTTCCAGGACAGCCAGGGCTACACAGAGAAACCCTGTCTCAAAAAAACCAACCAAACAAACAAACAAAAAGAAGAACCCAGTGGGGAAGCAAGTCGCTGGGTGGCAGGTAGGATTTAGGTGACCCCCAGGGGTGGCATTAGAAACTTCTCTTCAGACCTAAGACTTGGGGCTCAGCTGGTCACTGCTGGCTGCTTCAGCAGGAACCTACTGAGAACTCCTGGAACCTTTTGTGAATGCCACAAGGGCCATCCCGCACTGGCTGCATATTGGACTCTTGACATTGCCACCTCCTGAGTTTCTGAGCCCTCCAGCAAGACCATAGGACTGTGTGCCTTATGCCCATTTCTCTCTCTCTCTCTCTCTCTCTCTCTCTCTCTCTCTCTCTCTCTCTCCCTCTCTCTCTCTGACAGGACCTGGTAGCAACAAGGAGTATGACATAGGCCAGAAGCTCAACAGACAATAAGAAATGATCAAGGGGCTGGCAGACCTCACCAAGTCCTTTCTGGTCACCTCATCTTCTAAAGCCCTAACGACCCCGGTTCATCCCTACACCAAAGTGGCCTCTGTTCCCATCACCCACATGGAGTTCCCACAGCCCAAAGCTGCTGAGTTGGGACTGGCATGGCTCCAGGACATTTACAAGCTGTCCCCACGACCAGGCACCTTCAGAGAAGCCAACTGCCTTGTAAAAGCATAAAGCAGTGACTGGCAGTGAGGGGCTGGAGATAAGGCCTGACCATCAGATAAGCCAGCAGCACTGGCCTCCAGGCTTGGCCAGGCCCAGGATGCAGTGGGGCCCGACCAGGCTTGGACTTTTGAAAGAATGACAGATAAGGGGACAGAGCTGGAGACAGGGGGTGGGGCCTACAGAAGAGGTGTTGGATGGGGGTCTGAGTGGGGACCTTGAAACCTGGTGACACAGCTGGGCTTGGGCCAGGAGGGTAGGCAGCCTGGTGGGGTGAAGTTGTGGCTTATATTTTGCTGGATTGAGAGGAGGAAGAGCAAGGCCAGAGTCTGTGTGACTCTAGATTCTGTCTGTCCCCTCTCCAGAAACCCTTGCCCCCGTCAACTCTGATGGGTACCCCCCATCCCTAAGGGAGCCCAGGGAAGGAGAGGTTACCATATTTTTCCGCGCTCTGACCTGTGCCATGCCAAGGAAGGTCTATATATGTTCTGTGTAGACAGAACTCAGGATTCATTCTCTCAAGGGACTCAGAGAAGGTGGAGGTCTCCTCCTGAGAAATCAGGGCAGGGGGAGATGCTGTCTTTAGGGGTCCTAAGCAAACCGCCTTCCAGGCAAAGCCTTGATGATGAGGTCCTGTGGAAACATGGGTAGATGGGACCAGTAACTGAGGTCCCACTTTGCTACAATCCCAGCACCTGCTCCCGGGTCAGAGGCACAGAGCTCACTGGGGGAGGAGTGTGGCCCTGTCTCTCCTCAACGTGTGGTCAGCATACTGGATCGGTGTCTTCTTCTTGGGCTGGCTGGCAATTCCCTTGTGTGTGTGTGTGTGTGTGTGTGTGTGTGTGTGTGTGTGTGTGTGTGCGCGCGCGCTGTGTGTGTGTGCTCTCTGAAAGCCCCCGGTTCTTATTCCTAGAGATTCTGGTCTCTTGGTGATAAGGTGATACCTTAGCCCACCGCACGAGGGGGCATTCTTGAGCTACAAGTCAGTGGCTTTCTCCAGGCACATCTATGGGAGACCGCTTGGTGCAAGTGAGCACTTGTGCGTGTTAGTGCATATTAGAACATATGTGTGTGTGCTCCAACACCTGTGTTAAGTGAGCATGTGAGGACATTTGTGGGTGCATGCTCATTCGTGTGTGTGTGTGTGTGTGTGTGTGTGTACTCGAGTGCCTGTGCGCAAGTTTCTGTGTACACGTGCACGAGAGCGCACTTGTGTGTGCTTGTGCAATGTGAGCACATTTATGTGTGTGCATGAGCACATCTATGCATGTGTGTGAGTGCACACCTGTATGCATGTGTATGTGTACTTGTGTGTACATATGCCCGTGCACATTTGTGTGCGCAAGCGCATTTGTGGTCTGTACGCTTGCGCGCGTATGCGCACACATACTTTTGTGTGTGTAAAAGTTTCTGGCTTTGAATTTGTGTTTGTGCCTGTCCATGTGTGCAGTTTTCCAAAGCAAGATGGACAAAATATAGGTGAGCTTATTGGAGACTCAAAGTCATCTGGCAAAGCTTCAAAGATTCAACGCAACTGTCGATTCCTGAGGGACGACCTGGCCTCACAAGCTCTGTCCTCTGCCCTGCAGGTGTCGCTGTCCTCATTTTAAAGAGGGGCTGAAATCTTCTCATTATCACTGGGCATGGCCCTAGCTGGATCTAAAGTACCCCAGTGGTATTTCCTGCCACTCAGCTGCGGCTGGATGGAGTACTCAGGGCCCAGAGCTTCCAGAAGTGCAGAACAGAACACTGCCCCCATAATTTCTACAGGAACCCTGGGAACTTGGCATTCAACAGCTATCCCCTAGTCCAGCAGGTGCTCTTAACTGGCTTTAAATAAAAGCGAGCCTATCCTTGGTGGTCACTGGAACAATCCTATACTGTAGAGAGAGTCCTTTCTCAACTGGGACCCTTAGGCAGATAGCCTCGGCATCAGCTCCTGCTTCCTGACCTGCTTAAGTTTCAGTCCTCACTTCCTTTGGTGATGAACAGTCATGTGGAAGTATAAGCTGAATAAACCCTTTCCTCCCCAACTTGCTTCTTGGTCATGTTGTTTGTGCAGGAATAGAAACTCTGACTAAGAGGCTGGAGAGATGGCTCAGGGGCTAAGAGCACTGACTGCTCTTCCGAAGGTCTTGAGTTCAAATCCCAGCAACCACATGGTGGCTCACAACCATCCGTAATGAGATCAGACGCCCTCTTCTGGTGTGTCTGAAGACAGCTAGAGTGTACTTATATATAATAATAAATAAATCTTTTTTTAAAAAAGAAAGAAAGAAAGAAAGAAAGAAAGAAAGAAAGAAAGAAAGAAAGAAAGAAAGAAAGGGAAACCCTGACTAAGACAAAGTGGTACCAGGAGTAGGGTATTCTTGTGACAACCTGACCATGTTTTGGAGAAATCTTTGGAACTTTGAACTAGAAGAGTCATTAGGATGTTAAGAGCTCTGTGGAATGTTCTATAGGAGCTTGGAAGATAATGTTAAGAACAGTGCAAAAGATGGAGACCTGGCTTGTGAACTTTCAGAGGGAAAATTAAAGACTCTTATCAGGGCTCTTGCTGTTTTGATTGTGAAGATTCTGTGGTTTTGGTTAGCTGGGGCTGAAGAACCAGCTGTGATTAACAAGATACCAGAACTACTAAAGTGAAACCTTTGCATTACTGGGACTATTGATGATGGTTAGCTAGAGCTAAGAAATTAGCAGTAATTAAGAAGAGACCAGCATCATGGAGGTGAAGTCTTCTGGGAAATGTTTCCTGAGAGCACAGAGGCTGTGTTCCAGAGATAGCCAAGGGTGTACCTTGTGCTGTGGCTGGACTTGGTAATGTGTAAGAGTCACCCAGGTGGCACTGGTTTTGAAGCATGAAGGGGTCATGGAGAGCAACTGAGGCTTGGCACAGTGAGAGGCCATGGAAGGCCATTGGTGAAGGTGCAGCTTCAGTTGCAGTTGATGGCCCAGGACTGAAGGGATTATGCAAAGGAGTTGAGGCTTGGCACCATAAGGAGAGCCTATGAGAGGCGATTGATGAAGCCTAGTTACAGCAGAGGACAACAGTGTTTTGGAGATGCCAGAACCATGAGATGACCACCAAGAATAGCAGCAGTGGAGTACAGGCAGCTCCTTGGGTCCTTTCTCTAGCTTCTTCATTGGGGACTCTGTACTCAATTCAATGGATGGCTGTGAGCCTCTACTTCTATATTAGTCAGCTACTGTCAGAGCCTCTCAGGAGACAGCTATCTCAGGCTGGATTGTCCTTCCTTCAGAGACTTTGAATTTTAAAAGATATTGGATATTTTTAAAGGATTTAACTTTTACTATGTAAAGACTGTGAGACTTTTAATGTTATTTAGATCGTGGGATGAATAAGAAAGTAAGGGTTGAGGCTTAATAGTAATGTGTTTGTGTGTCAAGTTGACAAGGGGTCAATTGTCCTGAGTGGTTTTGTGTGTCAACTTGACACAGGCTGGAGTTATCACAGAGAAAGGAGCTTCAGTTGGGGAAGTGCCTCCATGAGATCCAGCTGTGGGGCATTTTCTCAGTTGGTGATCAAGAGGGGAGGGCCCATTGTGGGTGGTGCCATCCCTGGGCTGGTAGTCTTGGGTTCTATAAGAAAGCAAGCTGAGCAAGCCAGGTGAAGCAAGCTAGTAAGGAGCATTCATATCTCCATGGCCTCTGCATCAGCTCCTGCTTCCTGACCTGCTTGAGTTTCAGTCCTGACTTCCTTTGGCGATGAACAGCAACGTGGAAGTGTAAGCTGAATAAACCCTTTCCTCCCCAACTTGCTTCTTGGTCATGATGTTTGTGCAGGAATAGAAACCCTAAGACAGGCAGGATCACCTGAGATGGGCCCCAGAAGAGATTATTAACATGGTTCCATGTTTTTTGGGACACACAGCTAGGTCTGTGTCTTAGTTTGGGTTTTACTGCTGTTAACAGACACCATGACCAAGGCTAGTCTTACAAGGATAACATTTATTGGGGCTGGCTTACAGGTTCAGAGGTTCAGTCCATTATCAAGGTGGGAGTCCAAACTTCTAAGTCTCTTCTGAGATTCATCCAATCACTTAACTGCCATGTTAGCTGAGCATTGTAGTTCACCACTCTGATCCCAGCACTAAAAAGGTTGAGGCAGGAGCATCAGAAGTTCAGGGTCATCCCAGCTATACAGCAAGTCAAGCCTGGTCTATGGGAGACCCTCTCTCAAAATAAAAGACAACAGGACTAGCAATAAAGAAGCCACTAGGTTTGAAGTGGCCATTCCTGGGCAGAGGACACAGGCAACTACTTTAAATTTGGTTCTTTTGTGAAATAACTGCATGTAAATATATATATATATATATATATATATATATATATATATATATATATA
>JADRCD010194278.1:0-15264 GCA_019843815.1 Montemys delectorum | reverse complement strand
TATATATATATATATATATATATATATATATATATATATATATATATCCCACCTATGCTACCCCTGGCAAGGTAGATGCCCTCCTCACTTGGGGTTACAAGGGATGTGACTGGTAGGTGACCGGCAAGCAAAGACATTTCTGAGGAAGTAGTTTTCTTATAGTCAGACCGAGGGGTGTCTTGTTCATGTGACTCACTAGCAGCTACCAGCAGGGACTAGGAACACATACCCCTGGTCACTGATCCTGCTTAGTAGATGGGAACTCTCTGCCCTTCCAGACTTTGTGGGAGCTTCTGTCTGGGCCCAGCAGTCCTCGGTTATCTGGTAGGGTGATAGGATCCAGACCCTTTTTCATTATTCCCCTCAGGAGTATATCCCTGGTCAGCTGTCTCCCAGCACCTTGGGAACTAGGTATCCTGTGTTTTTCTGGGGCTTCAGACAAAAGAGCAAAGCCTGTTCCTGTCATTACCCCAAGCCTAAGGCACAAAGATGCATAGGGTTTTCTGGCTGGTGTCCGTAATGCTTGGTATAGACTCTATTTGGCTGATTTCATAGAAGCCCATGGTTTTTGTTTCATTTGTTTGTAATTTGAGATATAGTTTCATGTAGTTCAGGTTGTCCAAGCCTCTATATAACTGAGACTGGCCTTAAAACTCTAAGGGTTTTTTTGTTTTGGTTTGGTTTGGTTTTGTTGTTGTTGTTGTTGTTGTTGTTGTTGTTGTTGTTTTTGTTTTGAGAGATGGAGATGGAGTCTTGAATTTTTAAAAAGCATGCCTTAAAACAGCAAACTCTAACTGGAAAGATGGCTCAGAGGTTAAGAGCATTGACTGTTCTTGCAGAGGACCTGGGTTCAATTCCCAGCACCCACATGGTGGCTCACAACCTTTGGTAACTCCAGTTTACTTACTGTGTAACCCTGGCTGAACTTGAATTCATTTTACAGACCAGGGTGGTCTTGAACTCACCAAGATCCACCTGCCTTTGCTTCCCAAGTACTGGGAATAAAGGCATATGTGGCCACACTCAGCAAAATAAAGAACTTTTTAAGAGAAAGTAGAGTTTAAGAGAAAGTGAAAAACCTGAAAGAGAGAAACTGAGTGGAGACTGGTAGTGCTGCTTAGTCCTGGAGCATTGGCAGGGTAGCAAAAGCTTCATGCAACCTCAAGGGGAATGAAGTTTGTTTTAAAATACCTATTGGGGTTGAGGGAGAGGGCTCAGTGAGTAAGAGCATTTTGTACACAATGAGGAGTTCAAATCCCCAGTGCCCATATGAAAAGCTAGACATGGCCATGTGTGCCTGTAACCACAGAGCTGGTTGGTGGAGATAAACAAATCTAAGCAGTTAACTACCTAGACAGCCTACCCAAAACGGTGAGCTTCTGGTCCAGTGAGGAACCCATCTCAAGGGTACAGGTAGGGAGTGATATAGGAAGACACCCAACATCTTGCTCTGGCCTCTGTATGCACATATACATGTACCTGAAGACTCATGTGCACATTTCGTTCATGCATGAGCACATGACGCACACATACAACACACTAGTTACAAATAATAGAAATAAATAAATTAAATACATGAGGGTTCAAAGACATTTCCAAGAGCTGGGACAGTGGCTGGCTCAGTGGTCGTACACCTGCCTAGACTCCCACAGTGACCACAGTGAAGGCTAGTGGGGTGGCTCAGCTGCAGAGGGCTTGCTTTGCATCTACACAGCCTGGGGTTCTGTGTCCAGCACCATAAAAAAAAAAAAAAAGTCACATTCGTCTCAGGAAACTGAAAGGACAATCTCTACACGAAACATATTTGCAAGTCGAGAGCATCTGATGAAAACCGAGTCCAGAATAAAATTAAAAAATAAACAACCCGATCCCATCAGCAGGCCACAGGTCTGAGAGGCCACCAAATGAAGAGCTGTTATAGCTGGAATGAGGCAGCACTGGACCCCCAGGAGCTAGCTGTCATCCTAAGAGTGAGTGTCGAAAGGGCAGGGGTTGGGGAGCTTGGAGGCAGGAGCAGGGGTGCCCATGCAGGGCTGGTTGGTGTGAGCAGAGTCATCCCGAAAATCGAGTGCGTGTTGTCAGTGTGAGGTCTTCCAGGTGTCCCCACACCTCTGTGGCTAGCTAGGAGCCTGCTTGACAGTCCAAGAGCACTCCCCTGGGACCAGCGCCCACTCTGGGTGTGATGCTTCACAGACACCTGCACAGCTGCGCTTGCCGCTGCGTCACTCTCAACAAAGGATGCAGTCAGCCTAGCTGTCCACCTACCGGGGATGCACAGATCATGAGAAGGTGGTGCGCACATAGTAGAATCTTGTTAGTAGTAGAGGAGAATGGAATTAGGAGAGAAATGCATGGCGCTGGAGATGACTGTGTTAAATGAAACAAGCTAGACTCGGGAAGACAGTCACCATACTTTGTGTGTGTGTGTGTGTGTGTGTGTGTGTGTGTGTGTGTGTGTGTGTGTGTGTGTGAGAGAGAGAGAGAGAGACAGAGACAGAGACAGAGACAGAGACAGAGACAGAGACAGACAGAGACAGAGAGACAGAGAGAGACAGAGACAGAGAGAGACAGAGACAGAGAGACAGAGAGACAGAGACAGAGACAGAGAGACAGAGACAGGGGCGGGGGGAGAGGAAGAGAGAGAGACCATGAAAGTAGATAAGGGTCATGGGACAGTAGGACAGGCCTGAGGGAAGGGAAAGGAAGAAGGCAATGTTAGGGAGAAAGGGGACTATCAGGAGGGGGAATTAGGGTGAGTGAGGGGGTGAGAAAGAACAAAGTACAGTGATGGGCGTGTATGCAAAATGTCACAGGAACCCAGCTCCTCAAGTGCTAACTAAAAATTTATTTTAAAGCTTCATTTATTTTTTTTTTTTCCAAGACAGGGTTTCTCTGTGTAGCCCTGGCTGTCCTGGAACTTTGCTCTATAGACCAGGCTGGCCTCATAGAGGTTCGCCTGCCTCTGCCTTCCAAATTCTAGGGTTAAAAGCATGTGCCACCTAGCACATTTTTATTGATGTGAAGGCGTATGCCTGCCAGAGTACTTATGCACCAAATGGATGTAGTACCCACAGAGGCCAGGAGGGCATCAAATCTCCCGGAACTAGAGTTATAGGTTGTCAGCCACCTGATGTGGATGCTGGGAAATGAGCCCTGGTCCTCAGTAAGACTGAGAGTGCTCTTGATACTGATGGCTCTTGCTAAGCCATTTCTCCAGTACCCTAAAAAAAAATCCCAGTAGATAAACCAGGCAAAGTGCCTCAGGCCTTTAAATTATGTTGGCTCTTGGCGGGAGGCAGAGTCGGGTGGATCTCTGTGAGTTTGAGGCCAGCATGGTCTACATAATGAGTTCCAGGGCAGTCAGAGCTACCTCGTAAGACCCTGTCTTCAAACAAACAAACAAACAAACAAATTCAAATGGGAAATAACACTGTGGGGAGGGGAGGGGTGAGAACAAGAAGACAATAACCCAGCATTCAGGATGATCAGTCAAAACAAAGCAAAGCACAACAACAACAACAACAAAATGTGTACACAAAAATCCAGAAGAAAAATTGCTAGGTGATAAATAAGCCAAAAACTAAAATAAGTTTTGACTAGAGGTGACTTACAAGGGTAAATGGCAAATATGCTCTGATGTAGGAAGCCATCATTAGTCATTAAATGAGAATCCCAGGGCTGGGAGTGGCCTGCCTCCTTCTGAGTAGTTGGTCAGGGAGGCCCCGAATGCCCTCACAACAGTGAAGGCGATTAACTTCCACTGCTTCTGGATGCTCTATGAAAATGAGATAGCAAAGCCCTGTGGGTTTAGACGTGACACACCTATGCTGTAGGACAGAGAGGTTTCAAGCTGGGTTGAGCCAGATGCTAGCCTACACAGTGCCAGAAGGTATCGAGAGGCCACTCAGCAGTGGATCCTGTGTGAGATTATACCAATTGGCAGGCAAAGACCACTAAAGCAATAATGGCAATGCTGTTTCGGGGCAGATCACCAACTTCTCATTGGATTTGATGCCTGTGCCACAGAAGGGAGCTGGAAACTCCAGCAACAGCCTGCGACTGGGAGCTCACAGACCCTAGGGGGAAGCTACTGCTGTTTTTCTGCTCGATGGACGTGATAGGTCCATAACTTGCTTCTAAACTACTGTGTTTGTACCCTCAGCTTTGGCCAGAGAAGCTTCTTTCCGAGGTAGTCAGCAGACACTGCAAAGACTTAGAACTGGTCAAAGTACAGACAGTAAATGACTACTGAATGTCCAGCCAGACACAGGATACCTCCGTTCCCCCTCCGAGACTCAGGGAATATTCCAAGAGAAGAGGACGTAAGAGTGAGAGAGGAAGGGGAGGGAGTGGTGTGGGTGATGACTTCCGGGCCATTGCACCCTTGAACTCACTTTCCACATGACTGGCTCTCCCAACACCTGCCACCGAAGGGTGAGGGCTCACGGGCCCCACCCTTTCCTGAGAATGTATACACAGTTAATGGTTCATGCAGAAGGAGAGACAGGTGGTGTAGCCATAGACAGGAGCTCATGATACTACTGGTGACCCCTTCTTATCCAGGCAGCCCCGTTGAAGCTTATTGGATCAAAATAAAGAAAAAGGCATGAAAGTAAAACTGGGGATAATTGGAAAGGAGGGAATTGTTGAGTGGGAGGCAGAGAGGATCATGGGGTGGGTGTTACCAACATGCATTTTATATGTATAGAGATGTCACAGTAACAACTATTGTGTATAGTTGATATATGCTAATTGAAAGCTTTTTTTTTTTAGCTTAGGATAGAGTGATATTGCTGTGTGGACTGGGACAGAGGGCTTGGGTCCCAAGACTCAGGGTGGAGAGAGGTTTCCTAATAGTCCACCCTCCAGAACCAGAGGCCCTGCTGGGGAGTGGCTCCCCACCTTCTACCCCACTGCACATAGGCTTAGCCTTAACATGGAAATCATCAAGCTGGTCCCTGGATATGGCAGAGGATGAGGCTCCTGTCACATGTTCAGGGAACCCCTGGATGCTAAGAGAAAAACAGCCCAGTCCCTGGGACAGAGTACCTAGTCCAGGCAAAGTGGCTGTAGCGTATGGTGTCAGAGACCCAGTGCTGGACTAGATCCCAGCATCTCTGACATGAAAGGTGGCTTCTTGAGGGAATTGCCTTTCAGTTTGCAAAATTTCAATCTGTGTCCCAGGTTTGTGAGAGGGAAGTGTCTGCAGACTGCAGAGGGCAACAGAGAGAGGCTGGGAGACACCTGCAAGGCCAGGAGGGCAGAGCCTCACTCTCACTGAGCTGAGAAGAGAGAAGAGCAGCCCAGCCCGCCTGCCCTAGCTCACCTTGCCTATAGACTGACCTCCAAGGCTGGGACATAGCACATGCCTCCGACTGTCACATGATTCCTGGAGTTATTGACCCTGCACACAGAGCCCTGCTCAAACAGGTCATGCAGCATCCTTCCTGGATAATGACCCAGCATACTGCACATCTATGATCTGGAAGAAAGGGGCCAGAACCTCCCAGATGCCATCTGTCCATGGATTTTGGCTCTCCACACCTAGCCCACGTCTTTTTGCCTGCAGAACCTGGCCTGGCTGGCAGAACTTTACACACATATTGTGGAGTCAACCTTTTGGGCCCTTCTCCTCATGCCCTCAACCATTCCCATTTCTCTGTCCCAGGGGAAAAAGGTTTCCTAGCCTCCTGGCTTCTGGACTCCACTGGGCAGCCCTGAAGACAGAGCAGAGATCAGAAGGAGAGCATGCAGTATGTCCTGCTCTATGAGAGGTGACAGAACCCCCATCACACAAGCCCCCTCTCCTGCTGGCTTCTTGCTACCAAGGCATGGTGATGGTTAAACCTGATATCTTTGTGACAAAACCTTGCTTCACCAGGGAGACATGTAGATGAGGGCATTTCTGGATTAAGTTGAGGAGAGAAGACCTACCCCGAATGTGAGCAGCACCATCCCAGGGCTGGGGTCCAGGATTAAATAAAATTGAGAAAGTGAGCTGAGTATCAGCATTTGTCTCTCTCTCTCTCTCTCTCTCTCTCTCTCTCTCTCTCTCTCTCTCTCTCTCTCTCTCTCTCTCTGCTTCCTCACTGTGGATGTCATGTGACCAGCTACCTCACACCCCTGCTGCCATGATGGACTGCGCCCTCAAACTTAGTTTAAGGTGACCTCATCAGGTTTTTTTGTCAGTGAGAAAAGTAATTAAACCAGCCATCGTCTCTTGCTCTCAAGAGCAAGATCCCCTCACCTTGAGTAGGCACCTGCTCCCACCAAGGTGCTGACAGACACAGAGGTCACTCATGAGCAGCAGAGTCACAGTGCTGGGCTGGGGAGCGCTTGCCTGCTTTATTCATTCCTTCAAACAAGTTAATGCAGGATACGGTGATGCATGCCAATGATCCTAGCACTGAGAAGACTGAGGCAGGAGGATCAACAGTCAAGGCTATCCTCAAAAGCCAGCATAAACAACATGAGACCCTTTCATATATATATATATTACACTTTTCATATATATATGAAAAGTAGCCATTTGGGGCTGCTGCATATGTGGGGGTTGTTTGCCTTGTGGTGTACATGAGCCCCGTTTGATAGTATGGAAACTGACATGAGTGCTCAGTAACTGTCAATATTTCAGTTCTAGACTTTGGTGGTGTGAGAGTCTGGAAGTCTTTTCTGAAACATGGATACGGGACACATATCTTGCTAAAATCCTGGGGATCACCTTGCTGCTGACACAGGAATCCCTTGTGGGAGGCTTGTTCTAGGATCAGCCCAGTTCAAAAAATAAAATAACAGTGCTGACCACGGTCCCTGGTGTGCTGACCATAGTCCCCTGGAAGGCAACTCCTCAGCAAATCTCAGTGGCAGCTGTGACCATGCCGGGGCTGGCATACACAGTAGTGCCCTCAAGGGCTTGGTAAGACTCACAGCTGTGATGTGCTGTCTCTGGCAGAAGTATGACCCCGGTGGCAGGAGCATTGCCCCAGAGTCACCATAGTGTAGGGGCCAGACACATGCACCCCGTTTCCTGTCTGTCCCCGGAGAAGAGAGGAAAGTCAGGACACTTGGGGTAAAGAAGTGCAAAGCTAAAAATACTCTCCGTAAATAAACAAGCGGGTCAGTGCTGGAGTCCCGCGTCAGGGGTTCTGGGTGTGCAAAGGCCACTGTTTATGGCTGGGGTTTGATCGTCCGATGATAAGGGGTGGCAGTGTCCCTCAGGTAAATGGGTGATCTACATTGAGTCATTAACCTGCACATGGCTCACCTGCCTGGCTGGAGGGGCCTTCTGAGAATGTCCCTTGTGTGACCCAGGCCACTAGGGTGTTTGGAACTGGGCACAGAGACTCCGCACCAGACAGCTATGGGGCTGTTATTATGCAATATAGCCCTCAAGCTGTTATCAGCTTCAACCCCAGGAAGGAGCAATCCCTGACCTGTGAGTTCCCAACAGCACTGCTTACAAGGGCAGCCCTCTCTGTGGACTCAGGGCCTTGGTTCAGGAGGAAAGAAGGAAGGAAGGAAGGGAGAGCAGCTATGACTGAATCTGGATATGGGGTGGCCCCAGGGACCTCAGGATGAATTTTTTACAGTCTTGGCTTACACAAGGCAGGACCATAGCAGAGCCTGCCTCACGGCTGGACAGTCGAGAAGATTCTCGGTTTGGTAAAAGCCAATGTTGAGCACAGAGCCTGGCACACAGCCAGTGTTTAGTCCCTGTATGTGTTGTTCAGATATGCATAGCTCTGCTCACTGCAGGGCCTGAGGTCACATAGGGGAGGGATCAGAATGAAATACCAGGAGAGTGGCTCAGGGTCCCGGGATGCAAGATGCACTGTTGACCTTATTTCTCAAAATGGCCTCCTAACATCCTGCTTCCTGCTGTTGTGGGCACACTGGATTCCTGGGGCTGAGCTCAGGGACTACCAAACTCAGGACAGGAATGCATCCAGTGGCAGAAGGAACCAGGCCAGCTCAAGATGGACCTCAGACGTGTTTCAGAGTAGGGTACCACTCTCATAGATGGGGTATAGCTGGTGGCTATCAAAGGAGGGTAGACATCATGGTCCTATCAGGCAGGGATCAGGCCTAGAGAACCCACTGGCCTTGGCTAAGGACTCCCATCACAGGTGGCCCCAGAGCTCACTCTGATTCCCCTATAGAAAAGCTCCCTGTGGTTTCCTCTCTGAGAGCTTGGGAAGGATCTTTATTTATTCACAGCACAGTACCAAAGAGGCTGGCAGATATGTCTTAGGCCTGGAAGCCCTGCATCATCATCCTCTCTCTCCCCTACCCCCCATACCCCCAGCCGCAAGGAGAGACTTTTCATTCCAGCTCTGTCTCACATTAGAGTTGATTGGCAATTAGCAGATGTCATGACCCTCCTCTGGGAGCCAGGGCGCTAGCTTCAGACATCAGATTCCCACCAAGCTCTGCCTAGCTCTGAAGCTTCCTTCCAGGGGCACTCGGGGGAAATTAACATCACCGTTCAAGGAATGAGAGGAAAGCCCTTCGGAGCCTGAGAATGTCACCTTCTCCCTGGGAGGGATTCAGCCGCCGCGTCTACCAACATGGAAAGATTAATTGGTGCCGAGTAAATTATCGAAATGCGTGAAGTGGGGCTGCCTATGGCCATCACAGCACCACGGCCCAGATCCAGGAGCGGCTGGGAATAGCCAGCTGCAGATTTTTCCTCAGCAAAAGACCTCTTGGTCTGCAGGGCCCAAGTTCAAGTCCAGAATGGGGCTGGTCTTGGATGGCACAAAGCCCACATCTTAGACAAGTCACTGGGGGCTCAGCACCTATCGGGGCCTTCTTGTAGGTTCATTTCCTTATTCCTACAGTTCTGCATTCAGCCCCACTAAGGCACAGGTGAACTGGCAGGATCCAGCCTGTTTTAAAGCCCTCTCAAACAGGTGACAGGTCTGAGCTAAAGGCGCTCCAGGCCTCGTGTGCCCCTTTAAAGTGTCTTAGTAGCCGGGCAATGGTGGCGCACACCTTTAATCCCAGCACTTGGGAGGTAGAAGAAGGCGGAATTCTGAGTTCGAGGCCAGCCTGGTCTACAGAGTGAGTTCCAGGACAGCCAAGGCTACACAGAGAAACCCTGTCTCGGAAAAAACAATAACAACAACAACAAAAAGATAAGTGTCTTAGTACCTGACCAGCTCTGAGCCTTGTCCCTACAGGCTGCAGCTAGAAACAGGATAGGGAAATGTCCCTGCTTCAAAACACAAGTTCCTATGAAGCAGGATGTAACCAGGACTGCATGGGGTGCTTCCCAGTCTTCTGAAGATGCAGATGTCCCCATCCCCTGAGGGATTGTTAAGACACAGAAATAACAAAGCAGGGTTCAGAGTCAGGTGTTGGGTCTGGTGGTCCTAGTGACTGATAGGTAGCTCTGACTTGGGACCTGCCATGGGAGACAGTCCTAGCTATTCGTGACACATATGAAGTGAGAAATATCAAGACACTTTGCGATGGCCCCATTTCACGGATGGAGAGAGAGAGTCAGGGCTATAAGGAGGGCTCCTGATTCTCTCCAGAGAGCCCAACACTGCAAAGTCTCAGCAAGCTAGGGCAGTGGGCTAGGGAGAGTCCCCTGGGCATCTCCTGTACTCCCAGGTACAAGGTCAAACAAGTGACCGCCCCAGGCTTCTGCTGTGGGTCACAACAGCAGGTGAGGGCAGACTTGGGGCAAACCCTCTAGAAGGAAGAGCAGTCAGGCCCCACTGCTACCACAAGATGGCACTGCTTTGCGAGGGTTTTACTTCCCTTAGGATCCTGATGGGAGATGCCTGGGTGCACATGAGCATGTCCTGGGATGGCCCTGCTGCATCTCTGTCAGTCTCTGTCAGTCTCTGTCTCTGTCTGTCTCTCTCTCTTTCTCTGTCTCTCTTTGTCTGTGTGTGAGTGTGTGTGAGTGTGTGTGTGAGTGTGTGTGTGAGTGTGTGTGAGTGTGTGTGTGTGTGTGTGTGTGTGTGTGTGTTTTCAGTGTCTACAATCTGCCTACTTGATATGAGTCTGTGGCTGTGGTGTCTCTGCAAGATCACAAAGACCCCAACTCTAGAAAGGTTGTCACCAACATCAGAGTCTGTTCTATGGTCTCCTTCAGATTCTATAGCCCCATGCTGACCTAGTAGCTGCCCTAGAGGGCCACACAAGAGTTGTCTGCATGTTCTCTGGACTGCTGGACCACTCCACACTGAGCTCCTGTAATCACATCTGGGTGGAGTGACCCAGCATGGCCCACAGCATGGCCTATGATAGGGAGCCCCAAACAACTCTCTGAAAATCTGTTTACTCCTTCAACTAGTCTCTGAGGCAGGATCAATAGCCATCCTTGCTTATGATGGAGAGTACTCAGAAGCTGAGGCAGGAGAACTGCCTCAAGTTCCAGGCCAGCCTAGCTAAAGTGTGAGGCTCCAGCTCACAAAGCAGCAAGAAGTAGAGGACGAGGAGGAGGAGGAAGAGAAGGAAGAAGAGAAGGAGAAAGTGAAAGAGAAAAAAAGAGACTAGAAAAAGAGGAAGAAGGAGATAAAGAAGGGGAGGAGAAGGAAGAGGAGAAAAAGGGGGAAGAGAGGAGAAAAAGGATGAGGAGGGGAGAAGAAGAAGGTAATAGTTAAGGCAGGAAGAGACTTGGTGTCACTAACTAGGTGACAAGTGGCAGAGCAAGCCCCCTGGCCAGCATCTGGGTGGTAGTCAAGGATGAGAGGATACACGATGCCCCTGGACCGGGTTGTTATTATAGGGAGACAAATCCTCAATGCAGCATTAGCAGTGTGACTGTCCCTTTCAAATGCCTCCATCTCCCCATTCCCAGGAAGCTACTCTGACCTCTAAGCTCTGTGGCCATAGGGTTGGTGTCCTGACCTGGTGGGCTTGGGTTGGGGTCCTGACCTGGTGGGCTTGGGTTGGGGTCCTGACCTGGTGGGCTTGGGACATGTGCATTGTTTACAAGCTTGGGCGCTAGAGCCAGGGCTTTGAGGGCTAAAGGGATTTTCAGGAGTGCTGGACATAGGAGGTAGCTACAGGTTTGTACAAAATCACCCCTCTGTCCAGGGCCTCATGGCTATAAAGTTCAACACCTTGATAACATGTGCTTCATAACAGGATGGGCCCACTGGCATAGTCCGGCCACCATCTCAGAGATGACAGTACAGTCACTCTGCAAATGTTCACACATACCAGACCTTGTGTATCAGTGAATGAAGGAGCTATAGTCCTTGCCTTGGGAACTGTGGGGTCCTAATGAAGGTTATGAGCCTATCTATCCAGGACCCCGCTAAGGAAGGAATGGTCCCCATCCTGTTCCATCACCTCTGTGGCGTCTTAGTCCTGGCCACTGAGCCAGTCTGGGCAGCAGGCAACCCATACATCCAATGGCAGTATTTTGGGGGTCCTGCAAAGCCCTACATATCCTGTGTTGAGGATGGAGGGCCTCCTGCATGCCCTGCATTGCTGAGAACACCCGTCAGCCTGGCCTGAGGATGGGTTCCAACCATCACAGTGATCAGATGTTCCTGTGCCCCAGCTTGGCCATGGATTGGTTGCATTTACCTTTCCTTTAAGAGGCTACCAGTGGCCCTGAATGCCTTGTGTGTCCCCATGGCCCTCAGTGCTACCAGCCAACCATCTGTTCTTTTTCCAACAGGCCTGTCCTTGGTGAGGTCCGAGTGGGAGTACTCCAGCAGAGCCCCCCCTTGGCAGGGCCATAGGTGGCTACTCCAAGCCTCATGCCCTGTCCCCTGCCTCAGCTCTAGCAAGCATTCATTAAGAATCTCTTGTCTTGTCCAGAGCTCAGGTTCCAAGTGAGACCCAGGCTCTGTTCTCTGATTTATCAATAAGAAATCGTGATCGCTGCAGCCCTTGCTGTATACAAAGCATGAACCGTGGCTTCTGGGACAGTGGTGTGGTGGCCCTGTCACTACCACAGGAGGTAGAGAATGCTGAGGGCCATAGAGGCTACACTTGGCCTGTGCTTTGTAAAAGTAGGCCAGGAGAAGAGGGGGGAGGGAGAAAGGAGGGATGGAAAGAAGGAAGGAAAAAGGAAAGGGGAGGGAGATACATCCCGATAGGGGTTGGTCCCTCCCCAAACTGGTCACTACCCAGCCCTTCCCTGTCTCCACCCTCCAGGTTTCTCCCTTGGGTCTTCTCTCCCTCTGGCTGCCCCTGACCATCTCTACCCTTAATGCGA
Organism: Montemys delectorum; assembly: GCA_019843815.1. NCBI lineage: Eukaryota > Metazoa > Chordata > Mammalia > Rodentia > Muridae > Montemys > Montemys delectorum. Next base: position 3,074 of record JADRCD010194278.1, on the reverse strand, counting down.
CCCCCACCCCTGGGGCAGACAGACTTTACTCTCTTCTCTCTGGGGGCAAGCACTGACCCTTTAAAATCTTTCTACCAAGCCTTTGGCAGATAGTATTCAGCAAAGGCTTGTTGACCAAACAAATGATGTCCTGTGTCCAATCCCAGGAGTGTCTGTAGCCACCAAAGGACCCAGCTCACTGATCCTCACTAAACAAGCAAGTGCTCGTGCCATAGGGCTTGGGGACTGAAGCACATGAGAGCAAGGACTTAAGGTCTAAGGTGGAAACTGCCAAGTGGCCCCTGGCCACTAAGCCGCCCCTGGAATGTCTCAGGGGGTATAAATTAACGGTTTGGAGGTCCCGAGTGCTGTGAGGTCTGTCTCTGTGTGAAAGGAAACGGCGAGGTAAACTGTGGTGTTCTCTGACTTTGGGCTCGGAGGCATTAATTACTTAAATGAGTGAGTATTGAATCAAAGGCCTGGCTTCAAAAATTAAACTCAGATTAGCCCCTGCCATACTTCCTGTAAAATGAAAAACATTTGGTTAAAGAACGGACACCAGAGTGGGAGAACTGGGAAGAAAGGCCTGGAAGGCTTCATCGTCCACTTGAGGGGCCACTGGCACCCACAGCCCTGCAGGAAAAGCCTGCCACACTGGGCATTGCAACTGCCAGCCGGGCTGCAGGTGGAGGTTGGCAGAGCACCAGGCAGAAGGGACCCCAACTCCAGCTTCTGCTCTGAGTAAGGTTGGGGTTCTTTGAGAGGCTGACCAAGGTATAACACTAAAGCTTCCTCCAGGATCCACACATGCCCCCAGGATCCACACATGCCCCCAGGATCCACACATGCCCCCAGGATCCTTGAGTGCATCTGGAGGGAGCTCTGTGGTCTCCCATGGGCTCACTCAGACCTTAAGGGCCTGGAATCTCCCTATAGTAGCTTCCCCAGACTTCCTCCTGTCCTGTCCTACATTATTTGGTTTTCCCCCTGGTCTTTTATGTCCAATACCTTTGTGTTCTTAGCACAGAGGCTCAAACTCCTCTGTGACTGTAAAAGTCCCAAAGGAGCTGCCCCCAGAGAAGCTGACCTCCTATAGAACCGGAAGCAGGTCTGACCTCTGGTCTCACAAACCATCATGGATGCAAAATGTCATTCATTCCCACCCAAGCTGCCTTTCTTAGATTCCCTCTATGCTCCCCACCCCTGTGCCTCTTCCCTAAGAATCTCTCACAGTTGCCCCCTCCTAGGCAGTGCTGGAATTCTCTCGGAGCTTCCGTGGCAGACTCAGGCTGCAAAGTAATCATGGGCATGGGGCACTAACCATTTCTATGAAGTATACCCTTAGAGTTCACTGTCACACCAGGACAGAAGCAAAACCACGCTGAAGAATTTGTCTATTGGAGACCAAAGGTGTCCTCACGTGTATGAGGACTGAGGTCAGTGAGGAGTATGAAGCTAAGGTAGAGGCAAGCACCAGGAGCATGCTGGGAGGAACAGAGGACACTTAACATCAGAGCCTGTGGCCTGGTAGAAGATTGTCCACCCTAGCTATTCAGATTGAGGATACCAAGGTCAGCTGCTGGCAGGAACTGGTGAGTGGCTAGCTGTGATCCTCCTCTCCTGGTCCTACCTGCTGGGTCCCATGGCCCTCTGGGAAGTGTGTATAGTAGCCACAGGACCCCCTAGGAGGTAGGCCTGCAAAGCAAGACTGAGACCCTATGTGAGTTAGAACTTTGTCCCAGGTCCTATGCCCAGACCCAACTGCAGAGCATGACCAGAGAAAGGGCTTGGCAGACCCTTTCTCCTGTGACAATGACCCATTCCAAGTGGCTGTGGTCTCTGAAGTGATACCAAGCTGGGATCCTCCTCTGGAAGGCTGGCTCTAGGTTTAGTAGCTGGTTAGAACAAAGCGTGTGTCACCAGGCAGGCAGACGCAGAGTCCAGTAGCTCTCACACATGGATCCCCCAGAGACTTCCCCATCTTTCCTGTGTGAGTTCAAGGACAAGCATCTTCCAGGAAAGCCAGGTGGCTTGGCAGAACATTCCAGGTCTGAACAGGCTGTGGTTTCATGGCACCTTGGGACAGACAACAACTGGCTCGTGATATAACGACACAATGGTGGTTTCCTGTTGGGACTACAGCAAGACCTGTTTGACCACAGAACATCAGCAGGGCCCAGGCCAAGCCACCAGGGAGAGACTGAGAGACATTATCTGGTGGCTGCCCTAACAGTCCCAGACACAGCCTTCTGCCACTGTAGGAAGCTGGTGTTACCCTGTGGGACCAGGGGTGCCGAGTAGCCTGCCAGATCCAGGCAGGGTCAATCTAGTGGTTTTTCCTTTAGTTCCCTATCAATCCCTCCAGTGTAGGCAGAAAAAAACCAAGCTAACCCATAGCTCTCTGCTCCTCTTCCTTCTGAGGCCCCAGAAAGCCTCATCGTGCTGGTAGCTCATTTTGGTAAGTAGCCCAATCCTATAATCCCAACATTTAGGAAGCTGAGGCAGGAGGATGGCTGTGAATTGAAAGCCAGTCTGAGAAGCCCTTCCTTAGGGGGCTCTTGCTGTTCCTACCCTGGAGGGTCAGGCATGGAGGCAAGCCTCCTTGACTGGAAGAGATCTAGCCAGCTGTGTGGTGACTGTTAGAGGTTGACTGGACAGGAGGAGGGGACTTGTAATCCCTCCTGGCCCCTTCTGGGCCTGGGATTCCACAGGACACTGTGCCAGGGTGACTCCATTGCCCCACCCCCACTCCCAGAAAGAAACCCCGCCATTTGGCTCATCAAAGCCATTTTGTCCCTGATGGTCCAATTCACACCTGGCTGCAGGTCAATGAACAGGCAGAGGTGGGCTGGAAAGTATTTATGAGGGGGCAGGGTAGAGGGTATCTGTGGGTCTGGCCCTGGGGAGCCGGAGCCAGCAGGATCTGCACCTTTTGGAGGTGTGCGGAACACCTCCTGCTTCTTCCACAGGCTTTGCCCTATCCACCTACTCACTCACCCCAGCAGGAGGAAGTCCCCAGGAGACAGCTCCTAGATGCAGCAGAGTCACAGTGGGGGGGACACCACTGCTAAGACGACGGGGGGGGGGGGGGGGGG
>JADRCD010194277.1:0-32344 GCA_019843815.1 Montemys delectorum | reverse complement strand
TCATCAGACAGGTTTTAGGTTCTAATGAGCAGTACTTTAAAAACATGGCTTAGGAACTAGGGATGTAGCTTAGTCAGTAGAATGGCTACCTAGTGTGTATGAAGCCCAGGTTCCATTCCCAGCCCACATACACTCCTCTGGTCCAGCACACCTGAGAGGTGGAGGCAAGAGGATCACAGCAGTTCAAGGTCATCCCTGCCCAGATACAGAGTTTTGAGGCCAGCCTGGAATACATGAAACCCTAAGAAAATAAAAGAGAAAATTTACCAGAAAAAGAATGACTAAGTTATAAAACATCCATATAATGTAATAGTACACATTTCTTTCTAACCCATGTTTTTAGAGAATACGTACTAGCTTAGGAAAATATACTTGATACCAACTAGGAAGAAACATAGCATCCAGTACATGCAGACCACGTTCCTACCTGAAAAGTATTTCCCCGCTATAAAACTGGGAGTAAGTGCTCCAGAAAATTGAGTGGCTGTCTGTAGATGACTTCATACCTTTCTGCATTCCTAAATTCTCAAGCATGTTAGTGTTATTTAAAATACAGTTTTTAAAAACTTAGTAAAGAAATTCATGAATGTATTCTAGTTTTTAGAAACTTAACTGACACACAAAAATAACAGGCTTAGAAGTTCATGCCTTAGTCTTGTCTTCCTAGAGGAAATTATTATGAAATACTCAAGTGGGTATTTTTGCAGATTATGTTCAGTAATAATATACTATTTTGGGCTGGTGAGATGGCTCATTGGGTGAGAGCACTGACTGCTCTTCCAAAGGTCCTGAGTTCAAATCCCAGCAACCACATGGTGGCTCACAATCACCCATAATGAGATCTGACGCCCTCATCTGGTGACAGCTACAGTGTACTTAGGTATAATAATAAATAAATCTTTTTTAAAAAAAGAAGTAATATACTATTTTTAGGTTGTAATTCTCTTTTATAAGGCCACCGTCATGTGTAACCCTGTCAGGAGGTTTTGGGAGGTTCTTCAGGGCATTAGAGTTATTTTATGTGCACTGGTGTTCTGCCTGCATGCATATTTATGTACTCCACACAAGCCTAGTGTCCCCAGGTCAGAATAGGGTGTCAGATCCCCTAACTAGAATTATAGATGCTTATGAGCCACTGTGTGGTCGCTGGGAGTTGAACCCAGTGGTCTGCAAGAGTAATAAATGCTTTTAACTGCACAGCCATCTCCCCAGCCCCTGCCCTTGCATTTTTGACACTATAGGTTTTTGTTTGCTTGTTTGTTAGGTTTTGTTTTTATTTTGTTTTGTTCCAAGAACAGCATTTTGTGAATGGGAAACTGTGGCTCTCCCTTACTGCTTGTCTCCCTTTGACAACAATTTACAAGGAGTTGAGTAGATCAGTGTCTCATAGTCTTTTTTGGTTTTTCGAGACAGGTTTCTCTGTATAGCCCTGGCTGTCCTGGAACTCACTCTGTAGACCAGGCTGGCCTCGAACTCAGAAATCCGCCTGCCTCTGCCTCCCAAGTGCTGGGATTAAAGGTGTGCGACACCACCACCCGGCTCTCATAGTCTTCTTCAGCTTAAAAATTGGTGGTGAGAGAGCTGGAAAGGTGGCTCAGTGATTATGAGCACTGACTGCACTTCCAGAGAACCCAGGTTCAATTCCCAGCACCTATATGGCAGCTTCCAATTGTAACTCCAAGAGCTGACACCCTCACACAGACATACACCAGAGCACATAGTAAATAAAAAATCGAGGGTGAGATTTAACCCTTTTCCCCACAAATAAATGTGGTATGGGGGGGGGGGGAGAAATAGGCTATACTAGTTAGAGTTAGCTGAGCTATAGTCATATATATGTAAGTAATAAATAGAACAATAGAATAGTAGGGACAAGTCCTGGGTTGCATCTCCAGCACTGGGGGAAAAATTGACCCAAACCCAGTGTGGCACCACTTGCCTATATTGTAGTACTCTGGAATCTGAGGCACTGGGACTTCAAAGCCAGAGAGCCAAAAAGCAGAATCTTATTTCAAAAACAATAATACAATGATCACAATAAAATAGTAATTAGCTGTAGGCCACCAGTAGATGCAGTAGTTCAATCAACTGTGTAACCATTGGTTACAGTTTTTGAAGTTAAAGGCCAATGTTTATAAATGTCATGAGCAAGCATGTTATAATTGTCTCTAACACATTGTTCAGGTATCTATTTTTAGCCATCACTAGAACTCTTGAGTGAGCAGCAGTAATTATTTGACAAATCTCAACATCCAAAAGGAAAAAACACCTTTAAAATAGAAAGGCCCAGAGTTAACATTCCCTCCTTTTTAAATAAGTTAATTCTGTCGTTCTTTGGTGGCCTGTCTTTGCTGGTCAGCTGTGTCTTATCTGTGAGTGGATTAAATCGTTTAGCAGATTAATAATAGAAAGCCTGAGTCGCGCCAGCACTAATCCCTGCCTGTTGTTGGCACTGACACCAGAACAGAGTAAATCTGGATGCATGTGTCCTATCTTTGTTTTAGAACCAGACGTTGAACTACTTATCAGCTCATAAAAGAAGTGGGATGCTTGGGGACTGGAAAGATAGCTGAGTGACTAAGAGCACCAGCTACTCTTCCAAAGAACCTGGTGTCCACATGGCAGCTCACCACTGTCTGTCACTCTAGCTCCAGGAGTTCTGACACTGTCACACAGACACACATGCATCCAATACATCAATGCCATAAAATAAAAATAAATAGTTTGAAATAAAAAAAAGAAATGAGGGGCTGGTGAGATGGCTCAGCAGGTAAGAGCACTGACTGCTTTACCAAAGGTCCTGAGTTCAAATCCCAGCAACCACATGGTGGCTCACAACCATCTGTAATGAGATCTGATGCCCTCTTCTAGTGCGTCTGAAGACAGCTACAGTGTACTTACATATAACAATAAATAAATAAATCTTTAAAAAAAAAAAGAAATGGGATATGACCAGGTTTCAGCTAACGCACACACATTTGTAATGTACAGCTGTTCTAGATTGACCTTTTAGGGAGGTTGTACCTACAGGTGTTACTGAAAAGGAGTAACTAAAGCTTAGGACCTGTGCTGGCCAGGTAGAAGAATTATAAGCCTGAAAATCCAGCACAAGCTTGCCCACATAGGCCTGGGAATGAGCAAGCAAGCTGTTGAACATTCTAGGAACTAGCAGGCCAAGAAGAGATAGATAAGACATGTCTGGGTGGGCTCAGGCAAGCAGGGACCTGTCTGGGCAAGATGACCCAACTGAATGATGAGGTATGGTTGGAGGCCAGCCAGATGCCCTGCTGCCTCAATACCACCCTTAGTAATTTCCCTATTCTCTGATCTGCACGTATTCTAGCTGGATTTGAATTAGCCAATTATATATTGCTATGCTAATTCCTTTGTTCCCCCAGACCTCCTTCCTATAAAAATCCCTAACCCCTGAGCCTCGTTGTCGATCCCTCTGTCTCCTGCGTGAGATATGGGTCCACCCGGAGCTCTGATATTAAAACTACCTCATGTGTTTACATCAAGATGGTCTCTCGTGTTTCCTTGGGTGCACGTTCTCCTGGGACTTGAGCGAGGGTCTCCCTATGGGGGTCTTTCATTACCACATTACAAATTGCCCTAAAAAGTTATTTATTCATTTTAAAAATCTTGATCATAAGGAATACATTTTTTGTGGACATTTCTGACTACATTCATTTGTGTATAGATACACTGTAACTTTTGACGGAATGTGGTTTGTGGATTGGGAGGACTAGTAACCCTGACTGGCAACTGTCTCTTCCTTCCTCAGGTGTATTTGGTGCCAGAAGACAGTCCACGATGAATGCATGAGAAGCAGCTTAAAGAGCGGAAAGTGTGATTTTGGAGAATTCAGGAATCTCATCATCCCGCCAAGCTATTTAACGTCTATTAACCAGATGCGTAAAGACAAAAACACAAATTATGAAGTGGTAATTCATTTATTTTCTTATAAATTTATTCATTTAAAGTTGATATATAAGATAGTTAATTCTGTGTATTTGAGAAAAATTGGGAATTAAATAACTAAGAGGTCAAGAGATATAAACTGTTGTTATGGTAAACCATAAAACCTTACCCAAGGTCCAGCATGATGGCAAACATCTTTAATAGCACCACTTAGGAGGCAGAGGACCAAGAGTTTGAGGCCAGCTTAGTCTGAATCGCAAATTCTGGGATGCTTAGCAAAATCTGGTTTCAAAAACTAAGAGGCAGCGGCTAGAGAGGTGGCTCAGCAGTTGTGAGCACTGGCTGCTCTTCCAGAGGACCAGGATTGGATTCTCAGCACCTACGTGGAGACTCAGAACCAGCTCTAGCTGCAGTACAGAGGGATCCAGTGGGCCTTGCTTCGTATAGTACACGGGCATAAATGCAGCTAGAATGCCCATCCATGCATAAAATGGCAAAGGAGCCTTAAATCCCAGTACTCAAGAGGCAGAGAGGCAGGAGACAGACAGATCTCTGTGAGGCCCTGCCTCAAAGAACAAAGCAAGAAAACTAGGAATCACAAACAACTAAATCCTGCAAGCTGATATATCCTCAGATACATTCAGAAAAGGAAAACAAAGAGATAAGAGAAAATAAAATCCAGTTTGTCAGTGGCTAAAAGAACAGGAGCTATATTAACTGGGGACAGACTCACAAATGTAAAGATTGAGCATCCCGAATCCAACATTTTAGGTGCCATCAAGCCACCATAAGCTGGGCACCCCTTTAATCCCAGCATGTGGGAGGCAGAGGCAGGCAGATTTCTTAGTTCGAGGCCAGCCTGGTCTACAGAGTGAGTTCCAGGACAGCCAGGGCTTCACAGAGAAACCCCGTCTCGAGAAAAAAAAAAAAGATACCACAAGTAGAAAATTCTCTCTTATTTTAGGACAGGTTGTGGTCAAAATGTCAGGACACTAAAAACATGTCCTTCAAAGTTGTCTGTGTGCTTTGTTTGAAGTTTCGTATATAATCAAGATTAATATAAATCAACTTCATATTAAACTTGGATCTAACTTCCAAAACACCCCATTATGTGTGTGCAAACACTCCAAACTAAGAGGCACTTCTGGCCAGGCATGGTGGTGCACATCTTTAATCCCAGCATTCCAGAAGGTAGAGGCCAAGTGGATCACTCAGTTTGGGGCCAGTCTGGTTTACAGAGTACAGGTTTCAGGGTATCCAGGGCTACACAGAGAAATTTTGTCGGGGTGAGGGGAACAACATGGGATGACAACAGGACACACAGGCACAGACGTGATAACATGACCTACCATATGCTGCTAACCTGCTGGCAACAGTCCCATAGAGGGGAAGACATAGTATCTGTTTATAGATCCTCTAGTGAGTCTCCAGGCTCTGATGGATAGGTCCAAATTCAGGATCACACAGGGGCCTCGGATTACAGTCTATGTAACACAAAACAAAACCAAAATTAGTAACTATGGGGGAATGGTACTTTTAGAAGAGAGATGAAATGGGAGGGGAGACCCTGAGTGAATAACACATGTGTATGAAAGAACAGATTGAGGCCATAGGCCTGTGGGGGTGGAGGGGAACACTTGGCACTTAGGTTTGAGCACTTCTGATAAGGGATACTCAATCTATATAATTGTGTGGCAAATTATATAATGATTTTGATTAATTTCTTATTTATTTCATGTGTATACATGTGTGCCTCTGTGGGCACCTACACTCACATATGCACATCACACATAACTGAAAGTGAAAATAAAATATTTTTTAAAACCTTATTACATCTACTTATTTCATGGGGGCCATGGCGCAGGTGTGGAGGTCAAAAGTTAACTTGTGGGAGTTGGTTCTTTCTCTGCCAAGTATGTTCCAGAGATTGAACTGAGGTGTGGGTGTGGCAACGAGCACCTTTACCTGGTAACCCATCTCACCAGCCCCTAAGTATTAGAAGTCATTAGGACATGCTTGGATAATCATATTTAAAAGGACTTCTAGCTGTCTTCTAACATGCTCTTGTAAGCCACCTGAAGTGGGTTCTGGGAACCACACTCAAATCCTCTTCAGGAGCCCCGTGAACATACTGTTTATAGAATGATAAAGGGGCCGGAGAGAGGGCTTCTCAGGAAGGCCACACTGGATAGTCCTCTCCATTCCTGGGCTTTTTATTGTGTTGATAGTACTGCACAGTTCTTATTTCAGCGAATTGCAGCACCACTGTTACTCAGGGAAGTTTTATGTTTGCATCTCTCACTCTAACCCCATTTTGTTCCTGTCCTTCTTTTAGCTTGCTTCTAAGTTTGGAAAACAGTGGACCCCATTAATAATCCTGGCCAACTCTCGTAGTGGAACTAACATGGGAGAAGGTCTGCTGGGAGAGTTTAAGATCCTGTTAAATCCAGTCCAGGTAACCAAAGAGAAAAACCTTCCTTTCTAAGGCTCCTGTTTTTAGCTTTTATTTTCCCCGAAAGGCAATAGTTATTGATGCCTGGAATCACTATTTAGTCATAGGAAAGAATAATAATTATAAAAGACTCAAGCCCTTCAAACAAAGCAAAACAACAATCATACCACCTAGCAGTCCAGTTTCAAGGGAAAGCTCATAGCAAATGTTCAGTGGCGACATTATCCATAATTGCCAAACAGTAGACTGGACTGTCTGTCCGTTGGCTGCTGAGGGGATAAACAGACTGTGTATTTATAAAGTGAAATACTTTTCAGTGAATGAAAGACAGTGGATGAATTTTAAAAAAGCACTGCTAAATCATTCCAGGCTGAAGGGATCATACCGTATAGTTGCATTCATGTGACCTATCCAGAAAAGACAAGTCAGTAGAGTAGAAAAATGTAGACTCATGATTCCTGAAGTCTGGAAGCAGGAAGAGACTATGGGACCTTGTAGCATCTTACTTTTAAAAAAAGGTTTTAACTGAATTATGATAGTAGTTGTACAAACTGAAACCATGTACTTATTTATTTTCAGAGATAATTTTTTTTGAAAAGTAGATTACACCTTTTTTTTTTTTTTTTTTTTTTTTTGAGACAGGGTTTCTCTGTGCAGCCCTGGCTATCCTGGAATTCACTCTGTAGACCAGGCTGGCCTCGAACTCAGAAATCCACCTGCCTCTGCCTCCCAAGTGCTGAGATTAAAGGCATGCGCCACCACTTCCTGGCTGCACCTTGATTTTTAAAATGTGGGAGGTACGCTATTAAAATTGAATGTATCCAAGGGTAAATTGAATGTATCCAAGTGTAATGGTACACTCCTATAATCCCAGTACACAAGAAGCAGAGACAGGTGGATCTCTGAATTCAAGGTCAGTCTGGACTACCCAGTAAGATCCTTTCTTAAAAACAGTCCACTTGTAGCCATCTGAAATGTAATCGCTGTTTTTCCTTTCAGTTTATGCTTTCTACATCTTCAGTATTAGAGCAATAAGCTAATGATAAAATAATTTGCTAACATGTAAGACCCCAGATTCAGTCTCTACCACCAAAGAGAATAACCGCCATTAACAGTAAGATGTGCAGCTTCCCTCAGCATTTTCTGTTGCAATATAGCCTCATCATTTCAGACCTCGTGACTATCTGCTAACTTAACAGATACGTGGTGATTCCTCAGGTTTCCTACCAGTGGAAATTAAGTTTGCCCCTGCACTGGGATTACTATAAACTATACCACAGAAGCCACCAAGACAGAGGTCATTAGTCTCTAACTATTTCCTATGTCAGTAAATATTTATAGATAATCAGAGTCTTTACATTTTAGGTCATTGTGTATTTGTCAGAGTTATTCTTTAGAAATTTGCACTAGTGTTTTGTTTTGTTTTTAAGGCATAAAGAGTGGAACACTAGCTACAGGTGAGCTTAATCCACTCTAGTGTGATGTGAATGGTAAGGAGTCAGACAGTATCATGGACTTAGTTTGGGTTGTATCTCGGCATCTGCAGATTCATCAGCAACTGACTGAACCTCCTGGGCCTCAGTGTCCTACTCAGTGGAATGAGGCTGGTTCCTCCTTTGTAGGTCAGTGTACAGGGTGAGCCACAGTGAACAGGAGGCCCTGTCCCTGGGGAACTTCGAAAGGGAAATACGTAATAGCCAGGAAGGTGAAAGACAATGTTGGGTAAAAATAATCCTTTCTTGTCCTTTCGTGTTTTAGGTGTTTGATGTCACTAAAACTCCCCCGATCAAAGCTCTGCAGCTGTGCACTCTTCTTCCTTACTACTCAGTTCGAGTCCTTGTTTGTGGAGGGGACGGGACTGTGGGCTGGGTCCTCGATGCAATTGATGAAATGAAGATTAAGGTATCTGTCTTTGAGAACTACTGTCGTGGCGGCTGATGATGTGGCTCTGCTAGAGTGCTTGATGCTAATTAAGTAGTTAGCACACTTACAGTTGTATTTGTGTCTTTGTTGCATTAGTCTTTATATTTTACAGTTACTATTAATGCTACAAATAATCTAAAGAGCAAAATCTGCAGTGTGTCTTTTTTATTCTAGGGACAAGAAAAATACATTCCAGAGGTTGCGGTCTTACCTCTGGGAACAGGTAATGATCTGTCCAATACCCTGGGTTGGGGTACAGGCTATGCTGGAGAAATCCCGGTTGCACAGGTCTTAAGAAATGTAATGGAAGCAGACAGAATCAAACTAGACAGGTAAGCTACACTGAGCTAGCAAGCCCGTTATGTGAGCTTGGGGATATTATTTTTATAAATGAAGTCTTGTGTAGCTATAAGATGTAATGAAGTTGGCCAGGCGCGGTGACTTGTACCTGTGATCCCAGCACTTAGGAGATTGAGACAGGAGAAAATTGCCATGAATCTGAGGCAATTAGCGTATGGCAACCTAGACCATAGCGTTAAGGCAGTATCTCCAAAACCAAAAACAAGTTAAATGTAATTTAAATGAAAAGAACTATATATGCTGTACTTATAACAGGTGCTGGTGTCTTGTTCTTGATCTTATAAAAGGTTCAGTTATAAGTTATGCCAAAATGTGTACACTTGCTTAATATGAATACGTTCTTAAATGCTTTAAAATAGCACTTATTAAATAGAAATTTTCATGTCAGGCTATCTAGAATATAGGGTTTTTTTGGTAAAAAGTACTTTTTTTTTTCTTTTTCAACTTTTGTTTTTTAGATGGAAAGTGCAGGTAACAAATAAAGGATACTACAATTTAAGAAAACCCAAGGTACGTGTTTAGTGCTTCAGCTGTTATCAGTTCAGCAAATGCACAGAGTGTCTGTGGGTAGGAGGGAGAGATGTGGTGTAGAGGGGGCTGGGTGCAGAGCAGAGCACCAGAGCACTGCCTTACTCACTGAACTCTAGGGCAGAGCACCAGAGCACCGCTGTACTCACTGAGCTCTAGGGCTTCAGGTTCAGCTTTTTCCCCATGGCTTGTATTTTGCTTAGTTCTGCCACCCTAGCAGATCAAGTTAATTTGGGTCAGCAAAGAAACACATAATTTCCCTTACAGGGGTGAATCATGCCAGCAAACAGCAAATAATGCAGAGATAACAGAGAGTATTTGTCTACTGGGAACTGAAGTCAAGGCTTCACACATGCTACCTGAGAACTTGCCTCTGAGCTACCCACAGTCCCCATCTGTAGTTAAGAAAAATTCTAAAGACAGTGTGACCATGGCTTACAGACACAGGGAGACCTTGAGGATCATTTGGAGACTCTCTTTTCAGTTTAAAGTTAGATTGATAGAGACTTGGCAATTGATGCCCATAAAAGGAAGAATGCATAGCTGCTAGGTTTCTAATTTTCATAATAAGATACATGGAAATGATTTTAACTGAGAAAATAAAAATAGGGAACTTTAGGCTTTCAGTGTAATAGAATGAGTCACTTGGCATAGCAGCTCAAATGAGTGTTGAACAAGAGGCTGGTGGTTTGTGCTTTTCTTAGGAATGAGAACAGAGATAGACACTAGACAGAAGAATTTAGACGGAATTGAGAATACAAGTAAGGGAATAAAAAGATAAGACCTACAGAGTCTGAAAGTTGCAAAGAAGGTACAGAGCAAGTAGTACCATGAGAACACAGGAGCAAAAGAGCCTGCAGACAAAATTCAGAGCCATTCCAGATGGAAGTTCTGAGGTGTGGTGTGCCAAGCAGAAACAGAGCCAGAGTCCTGTCTGTGGCTCTTAGACCACAGTGTGACCAGACAGTGTATATAGTCTGCGAAAAGTAAATAGAGATAGTAGTGCATTTTCTAGAAGAGGACAGACTAAGATTGACCTGTGGATGGCACAGCTGGTAGAGTCGTTGTCTTGTTCCTCTCTCCCAGGAGTTCACAATGAACAACTACTTCTCTATTGGACCTGATGCCCTCATGGCTCTCAATTTCCATGCTCATCGTGAGAAGGCGCCATCTCTGTTTTCCAGTCGAATCCTTAACAAGGTGTGTTGGATAAAATAACATTTCCTGCTTATAAGCGAAGGTACAGTAAAAATCAACAGTTCAATTATATTTAGCACTCTTAGATTCAGATCACACTGACTTACAGAAACAATTATGTGCTCTGTTTTGTATAGGATTTCAAATTAAAATCCGTAAATATATTTTGTTAACTATAACAAGAGTTTTAAAATTAAAAGTTGGGCCAGACGGTGGTGACGCACGCCTTTAATCCCAGCACTTGGGAGGCAGAGGCAGGCGGATTTCTGAGTTTGAGGCCAGCCTGGTCTACGGAGTGAGTTCCAGGACAGCCAGGGCTACATAGATAAACTCTGTCTCGAAAAACCAAAAAAAAAAAAAAAAAAAAGTTGGGATATTTTACTTATATGGAAGTTAAATCAAGTATGTTGAAGTCTATCTTAAATTCTAGGGAAAATACATTTTTGGTTATGTCACTAATAGATAAAATATATTCCGTTGGCTTAGGAAAGCCTTACAAGGCAGATAGTTATCCATGGCACTTAACAGAAGTCATTGTTCCAGTTCCTAGCCTAGCTGGTTCCTTACATGGAAGTATTGTCTGGGATTTTAATGTGTGTTCTTTTCTAGTTTTTGGTTTTGTTTGGTTTGTTGTTATTGGTTTTGGACTTTTTTTTTTTTTTTTTTTGAGACAAGGTCTCTCTAGGTAGCCCTGAAACTTGCTATATAGAGTAGGCTGGCTTTGAACTTGCAGGGATCTACCTGCCTCTGCTGATATTAAAGGTGTGCTCCACTGTGCTTGGCTCTGTTTAGGTTTTTTTTGGTTTGCTTTGCTTTGCTTTGCTTTTTTTGGTTTTTCGAGACAGGGTTTCTCTGTATAGCATTCGCTGTCCTGGAACTCACTTTGTAGACTAGGCTGACCTCAAACTCAGAAATCTGCCTGCCTCTGCCTCCCAAGTGTTGGGATTAAAGACATGCGCCACCACTGCCTGGTGGTTTTGGTTTTTTTTTTTTTTTTTTTTTTAAATTATTTTTTTGGCTGTGAAAAATAAATGGGAATTAGTTGTATCCCTATTTCTGTTTTACAAATGCTAGGTTGCAGAGGGTGGAGGCTGTCTTTGTGACCTTCAAAGATAGCAGAGTGATGAGCTCTGGGAAGCAAGAAAGCAGTTCTGCTTAACAGGACTCAGTAGCCATTGGTGGTTCGAACTTCAGGAGTCTGATCCCAAGTGGGTTACTTTAGGCATATTTAAGCACAGCACAATTTGATGAAAACTCTTCTGGTAATAATTAACTCAATCCCTCCTGCACAACAAAGTATATGTGTGTCTCCTTGAGGAACAAAGTAAACTAAATACAGATCAGACATGACTCCATTAGAAACTCTTTGTCTAGTCAATAAAGATAGGTTCTATAGATCAACTGAGGAAAATGAGCTTACAGTAAGGATCAGGGAGAGAGTCTGGTGCCAGAAAATCTTTGCACACAGAGAGTGCAAAGGTTACCAGACATTTCAGAAAGCGCCGGCCTTTTGGACAGAGAACCGGTTTTGCATCCTTCCCTTGAAGGAACAATCCCATGTGCATGTCTACGAGCACAAAGACCTCCATGCCCACGACAGCTCCTCTCTTTAAAGAGAGAACTGTGCTGAAATAGAGACGAATGCAGCTTGCATGATTAGTCTAGCTGTTGTGGGCAAGCATGACAAGATTGTAAGAGTAGTTCACAGAGTACCAAGGAAAGGGAAAGCCAACCTAACCATGACAACTATTTAAAGATCACTTGAGAGATTTAGTTTGTCTGTTCATGCAGGTCATCAGTTCAACCATTGATAATATGAGAGAAATCAGACACATTAAAGCAACACGTGCCAGGAAATTATTGACAAGATTATGCTTCAGCAATAAAGAGTCTACAGTAGCTCTACTTTGTAAAACCATGGTTCTCACTTTGCTCGTCTCATTGCTCCTGCTAATATTTCTACTGTCGCATTAATAGTTTTACTAATCAATCATACAGGCCATTTTTGAAATCTTTGTATTTCAGTAATTAGTCTAGGGACTGGTCATTTAAAAAGCCATTGTAGCAGCAACCATTACAGGATCCAATAGATGCAAAGAACCATCACAATTTTCAGGGACACAGATACTAGTATGTTTAAAATAATATTACTAAGATAACATGGGCTGGAGAGAGGACTCAGCGGTAGGGGCGCTGGCTGCTCTTGCAGAGGACAAGGGAGTCCGATGCCCTCTTTGATTTCTGCAGCTACTAAGCATACATGTGGTGCATAGACATACATTCAGTTAAAACACCCATACACATAAAATAAAAACAAATCTTTTGCAAGGCAATGGTAGTGCATGCCTTTAATCCCAGCACGTGGGAGGCAGAGGCAGGCGTATTTCTGAGTTCGAGGCCAGCCTGGTCTACAGAGTGAGTTCCAGGACAGCCAGGGCTACACAGAGAAACCCTGTCTCAAAAAAAAAAAAAAAAAAAAAAAAAACAAAAAAAACAAACAAACAAAAAAAACAAATCTTGTTAAAAATAATGCTACTAAGACAATAAAGATTGCTATTTGTGTAGTTACAACTTTAGTTCTTCTGTCAACCCTTCTATATTCAAAAATGTTTATACAGTATTTGCTAGATTTATATGATTTTTTTTCCTTAAATACTCTGGAGTACTAGGAAAAAGTAGAATTTTCTTACTCCAACATACTCTTACAGGAGGCAATGCTATATAAACACAAAACATCCAGCCAAATCCCACACTCCCTCTGAAAGACTAAAACCACAAAATAATGGGGCTTGTTACCTAGTAAAGAGAAGGAAGATTCTATAAGTCTAACAAAATAGGAGGCATGAAGGAGGAGAATCACCACAAATCAAGGCCAGTCTGTACTGCATAGAAAGACCCTGTCAAAGGGAAAAAAAGAGAGGCTTCAGATATGTTGCTCAGTTGGTAGAGTTCATGTGTAGTATGCATGTGCCCTGTGCCAAGGACCTGCCTCAGCGTGGTGAGGGGTTCTGAGGAAATGGCGTTCAGGAGCTGCAAAAAGAACAACTCAAAGTCTATTCGAGGGTACAAGCAGACAGTCTGTGTTCTGCTTGAGTCAGCTCTCTCTGAAGATCTTCTGATAGCTTGGCTTTCAAGACCTGAGCCCAATTTTTTATACCAATTAAGTCATCTATTCCAGGTCCCATTTTGATTGTCCTACAAACATTCCTTGACCTCAGCCCCTTGATTCTGGAGAGAGCTAGCACATTTGTTTAACATTGCAAATGAATTCAGAGATCTGCCTTTGTAAGTAAGCAGAGACAGTAATTGGTGGGATCCCATCCTAAGATTACCATTCTCATCCTGCCTTGGTCTAAACTACCTCTGTCCCAGGCTGACCTTGAATTCAGGAATCTGCCTGCCTTTGTATCTTTGTGCCAAAGGTCCCCAGAAGCCCCTCATATAATTTATATTGCATTCTTTTATTTTGCATAGTTGAGAAATTGTGTGTGTGTGTGTGTGTGTGTGTGTGTGTGTGTGTGTGTACACATATATATTGGTTTTTCAAGACAGGATTGAGAAATTATATATTTTTTTGAACTCATGTTTTCAGAGTTCTTTTCCACAACCTTAAGAGCTGTCCTGAAGGTTAGTGTTTAACATTTTTGCTAAGAACATAGACATAACCTCACCTCCCAGACTTGTGCTGTCTCTGGTTATCATGGAGTCATTAACCTTGGCAGAGAGGACATTTCCCAATAGCCTTTGGCAGGGAGAATATTCCCCAAAGGAGAAACATGAAGTAAAAAATATTTTTTTATATATAAACAGGCCTCATGCCCAGCAACCGTCAACACTTTGAAGGTCCACACCCTGCTGGCTCTGTTCTAGGAGCAGGAACCATGTCATGCCATCCCTTCTATGACCATACAGGACTCAACAGTTCTGGGCTTAATCCCCAGCACCCCTTAAAATCAGGTGTGACAACCAACCAACTGTAATATCAGTACCAAGAGGTAGAGGCAGGATGATTAGAAGGTCAGACTAGCTGAGTGGTGGTAGCACACGCCTTCAATCCCAGCACTTGGGAGGCAGAGGCAGGCAGACTTCTGAGTTCGAGGCTAGCCTGGTCTACAGAGTGAGTTCCAGGACAGCCAGGGCTATACAGAGAAACCCTGTCTCGAAAAACCCAAAAAAAAAAAAAAAAAAAAGTTCAGACTAAGTATCAAATTCTAGGCCTAGACAGAGGTACATGACCCCTATCTCCAAAAAGAGAGAGGGAAAGCTCACATTTCATGTGTCACTGTTCACCTAGAATTCAACTGCAGTTGCCAGATAAAATGAAATGCTGAATGAGTGTTAAAGGATATGAAACTGGGTTGCATACCAGAGGCATCCCTGATCTGTGCCTTAGTGCCAGGCCACATTGAAGCATCAGCTTGTGGCAGGGCAGGGAGCTCTGTTATCATGTCTTGTTTGATGCTTTAAGGTTGTATTTACAGTGTCTTCTTAATGTTTTAATATCTTTTGTCCATTTTTCACAGGCTGTTTATTTATTCTATGGAACTAAAGATTGTTTAGTACAAGAGTGTAAAGACTTGAATAAAAAAATTGAGGTAAGCTACTAATGATTTTTTCTAAAGGTTTGGGTATTTTTTGGATTCTGGAGTTCTTTAATAAATGCTGAATTTTCTGCGAACATACTTTGTAGATATGGAGCGATTTTATGCCAGGCACTTGGCTACGGTGTTCATTGTTTTTGTTTTATATCTACAAGTGTTTGGCCTGTATATACAGTGTTGGTGCACTGTAAGTACACTGGTTTTGTGAGGACAGTTGTAAGCTGCCTTGTGGGTACCTGGGAACTGAACTGGACACTCTGTAGGAGTAGCAGGTGCTCTTCACCACTGAGCCATGTCTGCACCCTCCACTTAACCTAGGTAATACCTCTTACGTACTAAAGCAAAGAAGAGTGTCAAAGCAGTGAGAATAGGACGTTGATTGTGTGCTGCTACAGAACCCAGACGTACATAGCAGTCTTAAGTATCTTGCTTGCTTCTAGATAGAATCTATAATGGTTAATAACAACAAAAATATTAGAGGAGCCTAAAAGCACTGACAAATAAGAAAGGAAGAAATGAGAACCACCTTAGCAAGAATGGACAGCATGAGCATGTAGTGAGGAGCCACCTGGCAGGGAAGGAGCTGCAGGATTCTCCAGGAAAGTGTTACTGAGGGAGAGGTGCTGGGGATCAAGCCCTCACACTTGTAGGAGAGCTTCAGTGTAACGTGGCTTGCAGGGAGGAAGTGGGCAAGAGCCAAGGCTGAAGACATCCAGACGGAGGCCAGGGCTCAGTGTCATACCAGCCTGTTCAGAACTTGAATTCTGCTCCTGTGCCAGGGTAATAAACCTGTCAGTTCCAGGACAGCCAAGGCTACACAGAGAAACCCTGTCTCGAAAAACCAGCAAAAGAAAAAAGAAAAAGACTGTCCCTCTTGGGAGTGAGGGGACAGCTCAGTTGGTGAAGGGCTTATATTACCAGTGAGGACCTTAGTCCAGTCCCCTAGAAACCAAGTTATAAAAGTAATAAGAGCCAGGCAGTGACACTCAAAACCAAGACAGACAGCTTAGATTGACCTCCACACACATATGCACACACACACCAGGATAAACCAATTAATAATTAGTTCCATTGTATGAAAACAAAGAAAGGTCAGGTTGCCTTAAGTAAGGTAGGAAGTTGTCTTCCCCTCAGGCATGTCTCCCATCTCTGAGCATGCTCATTAGAGCATGGAGACAGGGTGCCCTGTAGTAACTACTTATATTTCTTTAAAGCTAGAGCTGGATGGTGAGCGAGTTGAACTGCCTAATTTGGAGGGCATTATTGTTCTGAACATTGGATACTGGGGCGGTGGCTGCCGGCTGTGGGAAGGAATGGGAGATGAGACTTATCCTCTGGCCAGGTATGTACAGTTGCAGTGTAGCTGGTTCGTTGTTTTGAGGGGTGTTGGGGGTTGGTTTGAAACAAAGTCTGTAAAGCAGGTTAACCTTGAACTCAGTGCTCCTGCTTCAGCCTCCCTCGTGCTAAATTATAGTTGTTAGTTCTACAGCTGACTGCAGTATGCGGTTGCCACTTTCTTTAAAGTGCTCTTGGTTCGGGTTGGGTTGTTTTGGTGGGGTGGGTTTATTTTTTTATTGTTGTTTGAACTCTCATGTTTCCCTCAGGTTTTCACTGCTGTATATGTTAATCAGATAGTGGGTGGGTATGGTGACACCAATGCCTTTAATCCCGTAGATAGATAGATAGATAGATAGATAGATAGATCGATAGAGTTGATGTCTCACCTGAAAAGTGTTTTCTGTGGATATTTGACTTTACTGCATTCTGTAATCCATATTTTCTTCTCATGTCAGACATGATGATGGCTTACTGGAAATCGTTGGAGTATATGGGTCTTTCCACTGTGCTCAAATCCAGGTGAAACTGGCAAATCCTTTTCGAATAGGACAAGCGCACACAGTGCGGGTAGGTGACAGTGTTAGACATGCAGAAGATAGCATGCATGGTTCACTTTCCCAAACTTTATAGCTTGGAGCAGGGGCTTACAGGAAGCTGGCCAGCTAACGAAGTAAAATGCCCACTGGGAAAGAATCCCTAACAGTCTATAAAAAGCTGCATTCAGATTAATTTTTTAATGTCAAAGGTTCAGGACCTATGGAGGTAGTGGAAGATAGGAACACCTGCCTGTAGTTTCTAGAACAGACACTTTTCTAATTGTTTCCTGATTTCAGCTGACTTTGAAGTGCTCCATGATGCCGATGCAGGTGGATGGGGAGCCATGGGCCCAAGGGCCCTGTACTGTCACCATAACGCACAAGACACACGCACTGATGCTGTACTTCTCTGGAGAACAGTCAGATGATGACATCTCAAGCCCTTCAGATCACGAGGACTTAAAGGAAGCCGAGTAGAAGAATGAGATGAGACAGCATCTGTGACATGTCATCCACAGGACGCACTGCTGGCACTGCAGCCGTCATTTTATCCCTAGCATCATGTGTGTGAGCCACGTAACCAGCACTTCCATAGCTAGACTTCAGTGTCACAGACTCACCTGTCAACAACATGCTCTATCATTTGTTACTAACTGAAAAAAAAAACACAGGTCCACGAAGACGAAGTGCTCCTCCTGGCTAGACGCCTTACGACTGGCCTCACTGCGTTATGCACTTTCCTGGTGGACAGGGTGTGGATGGAAAGGTCATTCCCTTAGCTCTTGATATGGTGACAGCACGTTAACCGTTAGTTAGCTTGTTTTTTGAACTGTCATGGTTAACACGGGCCTCCTGCAGTCTGCCTCGTAAGATGGCCCACACCGCAAACCAAATGGACCCTACCGTCTGATTTCTAGGAGCACCTGAGAAGAAAAGTGAAAGAAAGATGGCACTTAAAATTCTCACAGAAGTATATTTCCTGTCAGGCTTCCAGATGTATCATGGCCATGTTGAGTTGAAGTGCAAAGTCTTTTTTCAAGTTGTTTTTGTTTGGGCAGTACTGGGGATTGAACCTTGGTCCTCTGGAAGTCTAGATGAGTGCTCTGTCATTGAACTACACTCCAGCACTAGTGTGTGTATGTACACACACACACATACATACATATATACATACATACATACATACATATATGTATATATATACAACTAGATAGGTACACAGGTCTAAAGGAAGGTTTAGAAAACTTTGGATTGGAAGCTCTACGGTTCTCCAGCTTTTCTTTAGACTAAAAGATATTGTTGACTGGAAAAAATATACATGTAAGGGAAGTTTCCAAGTCAGATTAGTCACTCAAAAAAATCCCAGGCTGACTGCCTTCAAGTTGAGTGGTCTTGTGTTGTGAGACACTGCAGGACTGTTGACAGCATAGCCCTCGAAGAGGGAAGCACTGCTAAGATGTCTATATCATATTTATTTCAAAATGAGAAAGATATTTTTAACTTACTGTTTACCTTGTGGCATGATGCTCCTGTTTAGCATTTACACTGTATTGTACAGCTTTATTTAGTAAAGTGATCACATAAATCTGCTGGTCACAGCCATATAGAACTCTCTCTTGGTTCCATGGCATATATACTGTGCTCATTCCTCAGACCTTAAAAGGGAGGGCACATGATAGAGAACTTGGGGTTGCAAGCTTTGTTTCTTTCATTGTCCCTCTACCCTCTGTCGATAAATACTTATTGAAGGCAGGTCCATGGCTCTCCATTAGAGGGCGCTCTTCTGCTGCTGTCCATGGCCTGCCTCTGCAGTTAGCCACACTGGTGGGCATCTAGCTCTGTGTGTTTCTGACAAATGGCATGTTTGCGCCTGGTGATCTTGCGTGAATTAATTTCTGAAAGACTAGACTCTATTCCCAGAACCACCATTTATCTCCTGTTTAATGGTTTATTATGAAACTACAGTCAATGAATTGCCATAAACTTCAATTTTAGTCACCTCAGGCTAGACCACATCTTTGAAAGGACAACTTAGTAACTAAAATGTTAGTGAGTACATTATCTAAAGTAATTTTACTCTGCTAAATTAATCTCTTCCACCTTTTCCTGGGTGAGGCCAAATTCTACCATCGAAAGAGAGTCCACAGGTTTGTAACAATTTAGGCCTTCACACTGGAGAGCTGCAGCCGAGGTTTGAGATAGCTGTGAAAGTTTGCAGCTCATGAACTGACCTGTCTGAAGTGTAATGAAATTCACCCTTAGATTCATGGTCAGAATTGTTAGAGTTACCCTCTGAGGCAAACTGTTAAATTTATTATGGATGTAGCTTAAATACCTATAATTCATAATGCTCTATTTGTGGTAAAATGACTTATTAATTCTGGGCTATCAGTCAAAATAGTTAGGGTAGCTACTGAGATACTCCAGGTAGAGCAGGCTTGTGTCCCCTTGCCACGACACACCATGGTGTCTTTCTGATGCCTTACTCAGATTCCATTATGTAACTTCTACAATACTGTATTTCAAACATACCAGTATTTTATCCTCTACAGCTCACTACTTACCCAGCATTCCAGATAAATGAATAGGCGTGTGCCTTGTTTGAATACAATTTATAGTACTTAGTGTTTGCAAGTTATATATTAGATGGTGAAAGCTTATTACCAGGCCTCTGTATTTCACAAGATGATTCACTATGAGATCCCTCTGTTCCATTTAAAGTTGTCTCCATAGCAACACAACTTAATACATTCTCAGGAAAAACTATGAACCATTTCTTGATCTGTTTCCACATCTCTCTTTTCTGCTCTAATACATTCCTCACCCCTCATGAACTGAGTGGCTTAAACTCTGAATAGATCCTTAGATAGTTTTCAGTGCTTTGTATATAAGAGAGTCAGAGGTAATTCTGTCTCAGAGTAGACGTTGTCCAGTAGTAAAGTAACTGAATTTAAATGTTTTAGACTTTCTGCAACTTAGCTGTGAACTTGTAATGTAGCTGATATTTATAAAAATTTTATAATGAAAACTATTTATTTTATTTTTTTAGAGTATGGAAATCTGTAGCAATTGCCTTTTAGTGTCTGTGTGCCTGGTTGTAACATAGGCTGACTCAGAAAAGTTCTTTTCTTGCTATATAAATTTAGTACTTCTGCCAGCATGTCAGAAAGCAATTTTTATCTGTAACATAAAGTAAAATATTTCTAATATACACTGTGGGATTTTTAATTTGCACTAGCTAGAAAACTTGAAAGGTTATATTAATTTGCACATTAATGTGGACCTAAATACATAATCTGACCAGAAAGGTCAGTAGAATAAGTGATGATGTCATGATACTTTTGTTCAAAATGAAAATATTGAAGCAAGAAACCAGCACTTTATATTCAGAAATGGGCGGCTGTTAATTTGGTTTCTGTGACTTTTTTTTTAACTTATGAATGGTTTAGGACAAGATATTAAGTAGATTTTTTTTTTAAGATTTATTTATTTTGGCTGTGCCGTGGTGGCACATGCCTTTAATCCCAGCACTTGGGAGTCAGAGGCAGGTGGATTTCTGAGTTCGAGGCCAGCCTGGTCTACAGAGTGAGTTCCAGGACAGCCAGGGCTACACAGAGAAACCCTGTCTTGAAAAAGATTTATTTATTTTATGTATGAGTGCTCTATATACACCTGCAGGTCAGAAGAGGGCATCAGATCCCATTACAGATGGTTGTGAGCCACCATGTGGTTGCTGGGAATTGAACTCAGGACCTCTGGAAGAATAGTCAGTGCTCTTAACTGCTGAGCCATCTCTCCTGCCCCCTAAGTAGATTTTATATATATATATATATATATATATATATATATATATATATATATATATATATATAAATTATTTTTTAAAGTCTAGAAATTTTAGAGGAAAAATAGTTTTGTTACTTCATGCCAATCCTCACGAAGTCACATGCTCAGCACCGGCACAGACTCGTGCTCTCTGGCTCACCTTTACAAAGCATGTCCTGTGTTTCAGACCTAGCCCCGTAGCTCAGGTATTCTCTGAGAGCCAGGAGGGGCCATGAGTATGACTGAGGAGTGAATTCTTGCCCTTTTTTGGATCAAGTTGGCAATGTATGCTGTTATAATCCCAACACCTAGAAGCTGAGTTCAAAGCCAGTCTGGCTGTATATGAGGGCCTTATCTCAAAACAGTTGCTTACATTCTAACCCAATTGGTTACTTAGCTATTAGAAATTGACAATTCCAGGAGTGACCTAATCTTTAGATTAGTTCCTAGAGTGACGTGGTCTTTAGACTGCTGCATGGATACTCAGAGGATGGGGAGTAGAACTGGTGGAGCAGAGATGAAGCACACGCCTTCCACCTCAGTCAGTGCGGCATATTAGACTGTCCTGAACTTAACACTGCACCGAACTACACCGAGTTATGTAGAAGACCAGTAGGGTAAAGTATTTCCACTATTTAAAAAAAAAAAAAAAAAAAAAAAAAAAAAGACCCTCAGTGGGAAATGTTAGCAATGGCTGTAATCTCAGAGAGAGGCAGGAAGATCTTGGAGTTCAAGACCAGCCAGCCAAGGCTACCTAAACCCTGTCTCAAACAGGGCTTTTATGTATATGGCTGTTTTGTCTGCATGTGTCTACGCCATAATGGTGTGATTGCTGGGAGTTGAACTCAGGACCTCTGGAAGAACAGTCAGTGCTCTTCACCACTGAGCCATCTCTCCAGCCCTGAGATTGTAGTTTTGTAAAAGGGATTTTCTAATGATTGTTTTTAATGCATTCAAAACCTCATGTTTTTCTGAAAGGACTCTTTCGGGGCTCTTAGTTGCCACTTGGAATACACTCCCTTAGCTATCTTGCAGCTTTCCGTGGGATATTTGTTGCATAGTAAAATACCAAACTTAGCCTCTATTTCTTGTATTGTGATTGTAGTGTAGAAATTGTCTGTGTATTCAGTTACTTTATGTAAATACACACATAAGTGTTTACTCTGGTGCCCCTGACTCTGGGGTGAGTATGAGGCTTACTGGTCTGAAAGGGTATATCCTAAGATTCTTGAAAGTATATTAAAGAGTCAAGTTTTAATGCAGACATTGGCAAGATTTAGCCCTCTAGAATAGCTGTAGAATATCCAGAAAGTGTATAAACATTATGCTAATACTAGGCCAAAAAACCATTTCCTCAGTCTCTATAAGAATAACCTGGGGTACTCACTAAAGGAGTCAGCATAGAAAACACTGAACAGAGAAGGAACGCTCATCTGTTTGGTGACTGGCATAGCATGTTAAAACGGAGAGTTGGGAAGTTAGATTGCTTCCTAGTTCTCTCTGACAATGTCCAAGGATGATAGCATCGTGAGTAGATGGGCAGACTTGACAGGAGAAGAAATCGCGGGTTAGACGGGGCAGTGCATGCTCTTAGGTGGTGATCGCCTCCTACGCCTGTTGTAATTGCTGGGATCAGGACTCGGCTAGTAGTCCTTACAACTTGATCCACCAGAATCACTCCTATGAATAGAGGGGCCCTCTGCTCTGTGCAAGTTTAGAGCAGCCTATCTGGGTCCTCAGTCCTCTCACAAGAGAACTCTACACATACCACTTAGCCCACAGCGCTGAAGATGCTCAGTGACCCCACTGGAGCAGCCAGCCGGCTTCTTACGCCTTTACCCCGATCTGACCACAGTAATAACATCTACCACTGCTGACTATTCTATGTTAATTGCATTATCGACTTGGGTCTGCATCCTGTGACCAGTGCCTACAAACAGAAATGCAAATAAAAGCATCTGGTATGCTGAAGATACGTTTGCTTGTTTGAAAATAAATGTAAAGAATAGCACTTAAAAAGTGGTTGGGTGTGTGTCTGTCAGACAACAATCCCGTAAAAGGAGCCATGCGTCTCCACCAATGGTCAGTGGTCTTCAGCATGGTAAACATAATTTGGGGCAAATTCTAAGTCAGATATTTTGGGGGGTGGGAAGAGAAACAGAAAAATTATAGTGCCTCTAGGTGTAGGGTCACACACCTTGTGCTCTGAAAGAGACTGCCCTCCATAGATTCATATCTTATAATGGTCCCACTTGGTGGAACTTCAAGAAGGATTACGAGGTGTGTTCTTGGAAGATGTATGTCACAGGAGGGGGCTTTGAGCCATGTATGTATGTATGTATATGTACATATATATGTCTGTATGTATATACACATTTGTGAATATATATATATATATATAAATATATATTTGTTTGTTTATTCTATATATGAGAGTACTCTGTAGCTGTCTTCAGACACACCATAAGAGGGCATCAGATCCCATTACAGATGGTTGTGAGCCACCATGTGGTTGCTGGTAATTGAACTCCAGCCCTCTGGAAGAGCAGTCAGTGCTCTAAACTGCTGAGCCAATCTCCCTGGCACCCCCAGTGTGGTCTCCACCTCCTGTTTAGGGTTTGAGATGTGAGGGCTCAGCTATTCCTATTACTATGCCTTTGCTTCTCTTGCATTAGAATTGTCATTAAGCCAGGCAGTGGTGGTGCCTGCCTTTACTCCCCACCCTTGGGAGGCACAGGCAGTCAGATCTCTGAGTTTGTGAGCCTACAGGGCGAGTTCCAGGACAGCAGAGAGAAATCCAAAAAGTAAACAAACAGTTGTGGTTGGCACTGAAGAGATGGGTCATCAGTTAAGAGCACTTGCTGTATGGTGAGAGACTGAGTTCAGATCCTGGCACCCACATAACAGGTTGGTGTGGTCTCTCAAATTTCTGTAACCCCAGCACTCAGGAGACAGAGACAGAAGGTGCTTGCTGATTGCCAACCTAGGAAAAACAAATCCTGGGCTACACCACACTTGGTGGCTAACACCTTTAATCTCAACACTTAAGAAGCAGAGGCAGGGATCTCTGTCAATTCAAGGCCAGCCTGGATTACCTAGTGAGTCCCAGACCAGTCAGAAACTGCCTCAAAAATAAACAAAACCCCACCTGTTAAACCTAGGTAAGTGGGGTACAATAAGAACCAGAGCCTAAAGTCAGAGCATATGTCCCAGGTACAGCATCTATCATTTATAGAGCAATTTCAATCAGATATTTTATTTGTTCCTTTCAAAATTTTCAATTGAGAGCTGGAGAGATGGCTCAGCAGTTAAGAGCACTGACTGCTCTTCCAGGTCCTGAGTTCAATTCCCAACAACCACATGGTAGCTCACAACCATCTGTAATGGGACCTGATGCACTCTTCTGGTATATCTAAAATATAACTACAGTGTACTACTCATATACATAAAACAAATAATTCAAAATTTAAAAAAATTCAATTGAATCAACAGAACAGAACCATTTCTGTTGCCCAAACCAAGACATTTATTCCAAAAGGTAACAACTGAAGTCCTGACTCCAGTTTACATCTGCTTAGACACTAGTTAGCTCTGGACCTTCTACCTCCCAACAGCCAGGTCCGTCTTGGCAACACCCTGTTTGACAACCCTGATCATGGTCCATCTGGATGTGTTAGCCAAGATAAGTAATGATTATGTAAACAAAAGTTAAAATAACTTGGAAAGGTACAAATCAAAATTAATTGTGTTGTGTCTGAAATACTTAGGTTCTGTCCAAACAAATGGTGCAGGGTTACTCAGAGCTCATCTAAGGTTGATGTAATTGTGCCTTTTTGCCTTTAAAAACAACACCAAGAGACTCTGAAGCATTGACTCACTCTTGGTTGCAAGTCAAAACATCAAAGAATTCGTAATCTTTTTGTTTTGTTTTGTTTTGTTTTTCAAGACAAGGTTTCTCTGTGCAGTCCTGGCTGTCCTGGAACTCACTCTGTAGACCAGGCTGGCCTCAAACTCAGAAATCTGCCTGCCTCTGCCTCCCAAGTGCTGGGATTAAAGGTATGTGCCACTACTGCCTGGTTAGGATTCATAATCTTATGATTATTGACCTAATCGGTGTGGTGGTCTGCATCGTTCTCATGTGGATTTATTTCAGTGCCAGTGTTGCATGGAATGAGGACACCAATCTTAGGATTCTGAAGTCCAGGGGGTTTGGGCCTCCCTTTCCTCAACTAAGTTGCACCATCTTCTAGTAGGTGAGGGGTTTCTAGCCTCCATTGGGTCACAGGCAGACTTCCCTCTGCGGTTGGTTATTGTTAACTATTAGAGTTTCATTCTGTTGCTGTGACCAAAAGCAAGAACAGGGTTAATTTCCGCTTACAGGATGGAATTCATTCCTGGAATTCAGGGCAAAACCTTAGGCTAGGTTCAAGGTAGGCCTGCTTGCTATTCCACACAGCATCACCTCCAATCGAGGAACCCACTTCACAGGCAAACATAACAGCAGAGATAGAAGGGGGTGCTTGCTAGCTTGCTCACAGACCAGCTTAGACTCAGATAGCTTTCTTAGGTGGCTCAGGACCGCCTGTCTGGGGGATTGCTGGACCCTTCTGCATCCATTAATAAGATAATCCCCTCACATTCCCCCCAAGACATGCTCACAGAACAACTCCTCAAAGAGGAGGCCCTCCTAGGGCGTCTCCAGGTTATCAAACTGACAGTGAAACAAATTAAGATGGGGCTAGAGAGATGGTTTGGCAGTTAGGAGCAGGTAATTGCCTGTAACTCCAGCTCCAGGAGATCCAGTGCTTCTTGTGGCCTCCAGAGACACTGTATGCTCCTGAACAAAACCTATGCACACGCATACATGGTTTGTTTGTTTTTTTTTTAAGTTAACAAACTCCCTTCCCCTCTCTCCACTGTCTCACAGCTATGCCACAAACCAGGTATTTGTGTGTGTATGTGTGTGTGTGCAAGTTCATGTGTGTGCAGGTGCACCCTGTATATAGGCATGTGTGCATGTGTGTGTGGAGGCCAAAGGGTAAACTCAGTCTCCGGTATCATTCCTCAGGAACTGAGGCAGGGTCTCTCACCAACCTGGGAACTCACCATATAGATTAGGCTAGCTAGCCAGCAAGCCTACGGGATCTGTTGCCTCCGTTCCCCCAGTGCTGGGTTTGTAACTTGATGCTACCACACCTGACTCTTTTTACATGATTTTTGGAGATGGAATGCAGCTCACATCTTCAGGTTGACATAGCAAGTACATTACCAACTAAAATATCTCCTCAGATGAAAAAGAATTCGTAAGGGCCTCATCAGAACTGGCCTGGCAAGATGGCTCAACAGGTGGAAGATACTTGCTGCCAAGCCTGATGACCTAAGTTTGATCCCCAGGGCCCACAAGATGGAAGAAGAGTATAGCCTCCATAAGTCCATAAACTGAGCTGGCGAGATGGCTCAGCGGGTAAGAGCACTGACTGCTCTTCGAAAGGTCCTGAGTTCGAATCCCAGCAACCACAGGGTGGCTCACAACCACCCGTAATGAGATGTGACGCCCTCTTCTGGTGCATCTGAAGACAGTGAATTATGCCGGAGCGAGTTCAATTCCCAGCAGCCACACACGATAGCTCACGGCCATCTGTACAGCTACAGTGCACTCATACATATAAAATAAATAAATCTTTAAAAAAATAAAAAATAAAAAAATAAAGTCAAGAAACTTGAGGTCAGCCTGGTGTATATATCAAGTTGCAGGCCAGGCAGCAGGGCTATATAGATAGACCCTGTCTCAAATAACAAACAGACAACAAAACCCAGTAGTTGTAGCTATGGGTGCCGCACTCACTCGGTCAATATAAACTGGCAGTGCAGATGAACTTGTTCTGACTGGTCAGCTTGTGCTGCCTCCAGGCATTTTCAGCTCTGATTCATCCTGCAAGCCCACAGAGAGACAGCTTGTGAGCCTACTCGTTCAGGAGAGTTGGGGGTGGGGGGAGGAAACTGATACTTAACCTGAGCCTGGAAGAGACGACACCCTAACAAATTCCAATCCAAAGATGTTATGCTGGACAAGATGGCGGGAAGAACCGGGGGAGGAGGAGGAGTAGAGGGTCAGTGGGAGATGAGTCTGGAAAAGCAGCAAATAACTGCGGAAGAGAATGTTCAAACATTCATTCATTCATTCATTGGGAAGGATGTGTGTGCCACGGTGCTTGAAATCTCTGCACTGGGGAGGTAGAGGCAAGAGTTCCACTGAATCCTCACCTGTACAGCAACTTTGAGGATAGCTTTGGCTACTGGACTCCTTGTCTCCAAGAGAGAGTAGGTGGGGCTTGATCTTAGGAAGACTCAATCCATTCACTAACTGTGGAGCACATTCTTATGTGGATGATAGAAACAGAAGCATAGGCTGCCAGCTCACACAAACAGAGCCAAGGCCGGACACTGGCTGATTGAATCAGTATGCTTACAAGGAGCCACTTATGGGATGGTGACACAGCTCAGCAAGTAAAGGTGCTTGCCACCAGCCTAACGACCTGAATTTGATCCCAAGAGATTCATATAAAGTAACAGACTAAAAGATTCTGTTACAAAGGCGAGAACCAAGCCAGGGTGTCGAGTGATGGTGCACGCCTTTGGTCCCAGCACTCGGGAGGCAGAGGCAGGCAGATCTGGGTTCAAGGCCAGCCTGGTCTACAGATTAAGCTCCGGGATAGTTAGAGGCAAATAGAGAAACCCCCTGTCTCAAAAACCAAAAACAAACAACAAAGTTGAGAAACAGCTCCCAAATGTTGTCCTCTGACTTCTACAGGAATGCACAGGCCCAAGTATACACAATAAATAATTGATGCAATAAAAAGAAATGTGCTAGGGCTGGTGAGATGGCTCAGCGGGTAAGAGCACCAACTGCTCTTCTGAAGGTCCTGAGTTCAAATCCCAGCAACCACATGGTGGCTCACAACCGTAATGAGATCTGATGCCCTCTTCTGGTGCATCTGAAGACAGCTACAGTGTACTTACATATAACAATAAATAAAACTTAAAAAAAAAAAAAAAAAGAAATGTGCTGATAAATATATACTATTACTTATATAGACAACAAAGAGAATAATCCAAGGCTGGGAGTGTAGTCAAGTTGATGAGTACACCAGATGTGGTAACACATATCCATAATTCAGCAGTAAAAGCTGGAGGCAGGAGAATCAAGAGTTCAAGGTCATCCTCTGCTACTTACAGAGTTCAAGGCTGGGCTGGGTTTCCTGAGAGACCTTGCCCAAACAAAAGAAATCAGCCAAAAGTCCCAGATCCCCTTGATTTTTGTCTAACACACCAAAAAGTGCCACACTGAAATTCAAGAGGCCTGAAGATCTCCATGAACTTGGTTGAGCAGGGGCTAAAAAGCTGCCAGAGTCTAGGCTTCCGGTATTCTAAAGCTCTGTTGTGAGGGGGTTGGACAGGAAGCTCCCCCTCTTCTTCCCACCTCCCCCAAATCCCCGAGAAAGGAGAAACTGTCTGATAGCTTCTCCAGACGGATAAGACAGCTAGAGGGAGTCCTGGTAATTCCTTGAAGGCCTTCCACATCCAGGACAATGACAGGGTGTTCTGCCAAGACACAGATAAGCTGCCTTTCAAGTGCATCTTAGTACGTGCAAGCTCACCAAGATGCCCTGGTGAATTGCTCCCCACATGTGGGAGCTGAGCTCTCAGACACTACAGATAAGCTTGGTTTTAGACACAGACACTATACAAATAATGGGGACATTTATGAGGAAGTACCTGGGGCTGGTCAGAATTGAAAGTGTAGGCCTGTGTGTCCTCTGGGAAGTTGTTGGTGGTAATGGGGTGTTTGAGAGCCCTCTCCAGGCCTGAGGTCAGGTCTTACCTCTCTGATACCTGCTGTGGTTCCCATAGGAGATGTGCCCCAGGGGTTCCTGTTTTGAATGCCCGTTCTCTGGCTTGTGTCACTGTTTTGGGAAGCTGTGGAAACCATTAGGACAAAGTTACTAGCTTGTTAAAGTCACTAGAGGGGAGCCTTTGAAGGTTCTAATCTGGGCCACTCTGCTTCCTGCTCTTGCCAAGATGGGAGGGGTCTCTGCCAGACTCCCACCAGAAAGAATTCCACCATACCTTTCTGACCTTCCTGAACTGAGACCCTCTGAAACTGTGAGCCAGAATACAAACTCCCTTAAACTGTTAATGTTGGGTATTTTGTCATAGTGACACCAAAGTAATAGAGACAATGATTAATTACCTGAAAACTTGGTAGTTACATTTGGGGTCAGGGCATGCTTTTCAAGATGAGACTTCTTCCCCCAGTTCAAAGGCTGGGGTTCAGGTAGGTGATGCTGGCTGAGTCCAAAGGCCCTCCTCTGACCTCTCTGGAAGGCCAGTGTGACACAGGGTCTCCTGAGGTTCTATGATAAAAGGTGGTCCAGTTTCTGCCTGGTTCTGCTTGGACAGCTGCCCCTGGATCCCAGCCCTTTCTTTAGTCTCCACGTAGACAACATCTTCCTACTCCAGGGGAACACAAACAGATGCATGGGCGGATCCCAGTTCACGTTAACATCTGGTACAAGGGACAGCCTCAAACTACCCCAACAGATGCCAAGTGGAACAGAAACCGGCTGTGCCTCCCAAACCGTTCACACCACAGACTCAGAAGCAGAATGCAGCTGCTTTCTTCTCCAGCTCTGCTTTCTATGTGACAGAGTTAGCCAGGGCTGAATCCACCCCAAGATGCCCTGCCTGGAGACTGAGAGTTCCTGAAGTAAATAAAATAGTTCCTTATTTTTCAAAGCTGGATTTTCAGGCAAGGCCTGGTGGCTCAAGTCTGTAATCCCAGCCATCAGGAGGTTATGGCTAAAGGCTTGTCTTGAGTTATGTTCAAACTCCACTAGGGCGACAGGGTAAGATACCATCTCAAAAAGCAACAAAACCAAAAACCAAACCAACAACAACAAAACCAGGCTGGCAAAATGCTCATGCGGATACATGGCAATAATCCCAATGACCCGAGCTTGATCCCCCAGGAGCCATCAGGTGGAAGGAGGGAAACTTACATACATTTCCTTTAAGTTGTCCGCTCACCACATCTGTGCCCTGGCATCACCCGCCTCTAATGCAAATTAATATAATTTAAAAATATATGATAAGTTGTCAACTGACCTACACACACACACACACACACACACACACACACTCAGTGCCACCTAAGCACACACACACACACACACACACACACACACACCACACACACAAAAGAAATATTAAAAACCTCTTTTTAAAATGTTCTTAAGGATGGGAAGGCTGGAAAGCTGGCTTGCAGTCAAGAGCACTGACTGTTCTTGAGGAGGACCTGGTTTTGATTCCCCAGCACCTATATGGCAGCTCACAATCATCCATGACTCCAGTTTCAGGGGATCACAAACCCTCCTCTACCCTCTTCAGGATTCAGACATGCACATAGGCACACAGATGTACATGCAGCTAAAACGTGGCTACACTTAAAATGTAATAATTAAAAAGAAAAGAGTTGGAGGCAGAGACAGGCAGATTTCTGAGTTCGAGGCCAGCCTGGTCTAAAGAGTGAGTTCCAGGACAGCCAGGGCTATACAGAGAAACCCTGTCTCCATAACAAAAAAAAAAAAACAAAAACAAAACAAAAAAAAGAACAGAGTTGAGTTCCTTACCACCAGCTGCATCCTGGTGTCAAGTTCCTGTGGAGTGCTGGGATGATAACCAGGAACATGGGCAAACAGAAAGAGGAAATGCATTATCAGTTATTGTTATTATTCGGGAATCACAGTGGTCACAACAGTTGAGAAGGCTCCCGCTGAACTAGCAGTGGTGATGGCAGGCCGGGTCACCAGAAGGTCAGATGACAGTCAAGAAAGCCAAGTCAGGTTGCTCTGCATGCAAAACCAAGGAGCCATAAACATCAACTAACAAGGAGTTAGTCAAGCAAGACAAGAGCCACACAGCTACACTCTTCCCTCACCTCAAAGAGACCTTAGGAGGAGCCATGTGTGACACTACAAAATCTGATGTCCTCTGACATAGAATTCTGAGTGCAGTTCTCAGACACTAGCGAGAAATGTGAATTCTCGAGACCTGTGGCATCTGGGATGCTGTGGGTGGACAGGGGAATTCTTCTTTAAATCCTGGGGTAATGCAGAAATCACTAAAACCCTAAACAGTGTCCCCAGGGGCTCTGAGTGTTGAGAAAGGCCTTGGTGCCATGGAGGACACTGAATCGTCAGCAAAAAGGATCCCTATTGGTAAGGCAGTGCAACACCTGGAGAAGGAAGAGTTCCTACACAAGAAACTGAGGCACTGCTCTTCCCAGAAGGGTTACTGCAGAGTAGATGCAGGTCAGAGAGCCTGGGCTGTGGGCTGGCAACTCCACTGAGGATCTTAACTTCCTCTTTCCCCTAGGACTCTGAGTAGAGTCATACTGACCTTTAGGGTGTTGTTAAAAAGGGTCTCTCACCATTAACTCAGACTATCCTTGGCTCAAGAGCCCCCCACCCCACCCCGTCTCAACCTGAAGAGTGCTGTGATTTCAGGAATGGATCAATCTAAACTCAAGGTTTAAAGAGGATGATAATTATCTTTGTCCAGGATTGGTGGGTGGGAGAGTGAGTACAGTCACCCCTGAAAGCCAAAAGAGAATGCCAGATGGATCCCTGGAGCTGGAGTCAGAGACAGATAAGAACTGCAGGGTGTGGGTGCTGGGAACTAAATGTCCAGTCCCCTGCCACAACAGGAAGCACTGCCTCTGCTTCCAGAATGCTCCCAGCCAGGAAGCACTCTTAGCAGATGAACCATCTCTCCAGCCCAAGGCTCAGGCTTTCAGCCCAAGGCTCAGCTTTTAAACACAGGCAAGCACGCACACACGCATGTTCACACACACACACACACACACACACACACACACACACACCCCTCACTTCCAAGCCTTCATGCTTTTGATTTCTGGGGACTAAAGATCTCACCCTAGTGCTTTAGTTAGAGCAGCACATTAATGCCTTTTTATTATGTCATAGTTTTGCCTGTTTTCTACATCCCTCTACATCCCCCCACTCCCTCCCATCCCTCTGTAGGATATAGAACCCCCCTTCCTACCAGCCCCCAGGCATGGATTTGGGGGTGGTTTTTCAGTAACCATCCCTAGCTCCAGATGAGAAAGTCCCCCTTCTGTTGATCCCTGTGGCAGTGGCACAGATGTGTGAGAAGACCCTAAGGCAGAGTTCACAGCAGGGACCCAGGACAGGCAGCTGTTCTAAATGCAGCAGTTGACAGTGAGCTGTAAGACCTAGGATTTCCTCTGGTGGTGTTGCTTTAAGGACTAGAAGGGCCCATGCTGTGAAGAGACTTCTGGGACCAAAGCAACCTTTTTTTTTTTTTTTTTAGTTTTTCAAGACAGGGTTTCTCTATGTAGCTGAGGGTTTCTCTGTGTGGCTGTCCAGGAACTCACTCTGTAGTCCAGGCTGGCTCAAACTCAGAAATCCATCATTCAGTATTAGAGGATGCTTGCCTGGCATGGCCAAGTCCCTAGGTTCAAACACCAATATAACAAGACAGCAGTAAGCTGGAACTCTAGCAGTGACTTCTGATCTACTTTTAGTGTCCAGAGACAAAATTCTCTTTTCCTCCCTAATACT
>JADRCD010194276.1:26780-37159 GCA_019843815.1 Montemys delectorum | reverse complement strand
TATCTATCTATCTATCTATCTATCTATCTATCTATCTATCTATCTACTTACTTACTTATTGTTTTAAAAGAAGCTCTGTTGGAGTATGGAGCACAAGGACCTGCACAAGGGACTGATTGCTGAGTATGTTAGAGGGGTGACTAGGACTGTGGTCTCTATCTTTTAATCTTAAGAAAGAGTGACAAACCAGCAAACAAGTGGCTAGAAAGAGGACAGAGGCTCAATCTGCTGGGACCAGCTGACTGTGTAAGGCAAACATACATGGGAAACTGATGGAAGATCAAGGTTATCTTAGTAATGTTTGTCCACTGACCTAGTTCAACACCAACTTTTGTCTTTTTTTATGGCATGAAAACTTCCTTAGTAGAAGAGAAATGTGTAATTCCTCATTTCTCAGAAGTTTCCACTTTTAGTGAGAGAAAAGAAGCAATAAGGAGACTTCTTTTTGCATTTGTTCATTCTCATTTGTCTCAAACAATGCTTCTGTCACAGTGCTGTATGATGGGGTGGCGTTCCAATCTTACAATTGGGTACTTATAATGATATATTTGATTGCCAATTGGACCAGTGAATATTCTTCATAGTGGCTATCTTATTTAGCATCTAAATGAGTGCTGATTGGTTACATGGGTTATCAATCACTCTCATCCTATAGATACTATATAGTTCCTGTGCTTGATGACTTTGCAAGTAGTACTAAATCTGCCATTGCAATCACTATCTTATTTAAAAAGTTTGCCTGTAGCAATTATGTATTGCAAATGAACTAATAAGACTTAGATTTTTAGCTTGAATCGACATCAAGAAAGTGAAGTGGAAAATTGATGATATTATACTGAAAAGTGAGGCAAAAATTATATTTGCCTAAATTAAACAATTGATACATACCTTTCTGTTTGGGAGTGGGTAACGAGAAACTGTTCATTGTCCTGTTTCCTTCTTCCTGCAACTTACTCAAATGAGCAAGTAGAAGTGAAGCAAATAGAAAATGAAGAACTGAGCATTGTATATTTATTTAGAATTACACAGTAAAACCAATGTAACATAATGAAATATTAATACACAAAATATGTAATATGCAACAAAATGCACAATACAATACAATGTTTAGAAAGAACCACACTGGTGGTTGATTTAAGTATTTCACAGATAGGAAATACCCAGTTATTCAGAAATACATTTGGAAAGCATTTTTAGGAAAAAAGACCAATAAGAAAGAGTGTTTGAATAAAGGCAGTTAGAATAGAGGCCAAAGGTGGAAAGTGGAAAGGCCACAGGTTAGATATAAAGTACTCAGTAAATGCCAAATCAGCAATGCTTCTAGTTGCTTTTATTTTATTTCACTTTTTATCAACATACAAGAAACTAGATTTCACCATGTTATTTTTGCAAACAAAAATTATTTTTGTTGCTTTTTTTCTCTCCTATGCTGTCCACTTCCCAGGCTTGTGCCTAGTATATCTTCTGTTTCCATGTTATACAGGCACATAACCCAACACCCTTGACATCTTTGTCAACACATGTTCTCTCTTGAGGTTTACTGTCTAGTTTCATGGCTTACATCCATCCACTCTCACACCCATTATTTAAACATTGTATATAAACATTTAAAATTGGGATCTGCTTATGAGAGTGAACAGGTAACATTTTTAATATAATACCTGGATCAGCTTTTCTAGGAATTTCATATTATTTATTTTAGTATTTATCTTTTAACATTTGATTTTTTTTATCATGTTCTCCCTTTTCCAACTTCTCCAAGATCCACTCAACTTTATGTTCTCTCTCTCCCCTTTCCTTCCTCTTTCAAAAAACCAAACAACACACAAAACCCTCGGGATTATTCTGAGCAAGTGAAAATCTTGTATAATAAAAAGTCTAAGATCTTAAAGAAAGAAATTAAAGAATACACTAGAAGAGGGAAATCTCCCCTTTGCTCATGGATTGGTAGGGTTAGTGTAAAAATCAAAATCCTACCAAAAGCAAAAACAAGCTACAGAGTCAATGCAATCCCCATTAAAATTCCAATACAATTCTCCACAAATTGACAAGGAAATATTTAATACAGACAAACAAACAACCCATGCTTGCTTAAAAACGTCCTTACTGACATAATAACTGCTAGAGGTAATATCATTCCAGATTTTATATTATATTATAGAGCTGTATTAGTAAAACTGCATAATATTGGTATAAAAACAGACATGTTGATCAGTGGAGTTGAGCTGAAAGCCTAGACATATTTCCACGCACCTGTGGAGACCTCATTTTGGACAGAGAAGACAAAAACACACACTGAAGAAGAGACAGCATCTTTAACAAATGGTGTTCAAATCTGGGTGACTGCTCATAGAGGAACATAAGTATATTCATGTCTATGACCCTACACAAAACTTATCTTTAAATTTTTTTTAGCTAGTAAAATTTCATTGCTCATATATGCCCTATTTTAATTATCCACTCTTCTGTTGACGGACTATGGGGCTGATTCCATTTCTTTGCTGTTGTGAATAATGTAGCAATAAATGTGGATGCACATGTATCTCTGGTAGGATGTAGAGGCCTTTAGGTACATGTTCAGAAATATATAGATGAGTTATATGGTAGCTTACCCTCTATTACAAGTATCCCACTTTGCTTGCATCTTGACCAGGATTTGTTGTCATTTTGTTTTTCTTTCTTAGAGCCACTATTACTGGGATGAGATGGAATCTCAAAGTAATCTTAATTTCCTCTGTTCTATTTTTTTCTTTAAAAACTTTTCTATTGTTTTTGAATTTCACACACACATATAATGTGTTTTGATAAAAGTCATTCCCACGATCCCTCTCCTCCATTTTTCTCTATTCTCCCATCACTTTTTTTTCCTAACTTCATGTGCTCTCCTTTACCAAACCCAATGAGACACATTTAGAGCTGAGCATTCCCTAGGCTCTTGCTCTCTGCATGTTGACTGTTTGTGGGACTCGGTATTAATCATCATTTCCTGTTAAAACTAAAAGCAAGTAAGCTTCTCTACACTAAGATATGAATATATAGGTGAGAATTTAATGGGCAGTTTAGCATTTAGCAGAGTAATAGTATTTCACACCCTGAGAGCCAGTCACTCAGTTGACCATGGTTTTTTGGTTCAGCTGATAACACCATACATGATTCCCATCTTGCTGAGTGGGCTTTATATTCATCCAGAAGCTAGTGGTTCCTCTAGAATGCTCATGGCACCATTTAGACAGGCATATCTTTGAGGCCAGTTGTTGTAGCTTACAGGTTCACAGCTAGTAACACTGCTGCTTACTTTTTTCTTATAGTAATGAGTATAGAACATTTAGAGCAATGAAAGCTAGCCAGTAGGGATGAAGCCTTCACGTAGGTACTAGATTGACTTCTTCATGACATTGGACTCAGGTATGCAGTGTCTTCAGCAGTAGGGTCCTATCATCTACTTCTGTAGGACTATCAAGAACAATAGCTATATCCTTTAATGTTTGGGAGTTTATGGGGCCTCACTGGCCAACAAATGGAAGAGTGGTATCCCGTACTTGGCACAAGGATTTTTTTATTTGATAACCTAAGGTGTTTATAGATGCCTTGTTCAACCTGTTGTAGTGTAATTTCATTTAAACTCTTAGTTTTTGTATGTATGAGCATGCATTTCAGGAAACTTATTCAGGAGTGGATTTCTGTATGGGACTTTCAAGAGTCTTTAGAGTTAGTTATCCCTCTGCAAACTAACTTTTAAATTGTGTTTTCCCATTTTCCACCCACTTTAACCCTTTCCAAAGATATTGTTTTAGATTTAAAATAGAACATCAGAAGTAGAGAGGCATATATGAGGATGGTTTCATGATAGCGTAAGTGACTTTTGAAGATATAGTTGAAATCAGTATTCTATAATAATGGAAGGCGAAAAATAATTTTTAAAATGAGTTAATAGGTCATTTTACACAGAGCACCAATGCTTTGCATACATTTTTCTATTTAACCTTTGTAACATTCCAAAGAGATTATAACAGTGATTATTATATATCTCTTGCCAATCAAATATGTCTGGAATTGACAAAGGCCTGGCATTAGCTAAGGCTTTTTCTTTTTAATTTCAGAGCTCTTAACCATAAACCATTCATATCCAAAGGATCTTCAAGTCTTCTCTTGCCTTTGATAAATATGAAACTCTATCCCTAAGATGAGATACTTTAAGCACACATCATTCCCATACTCAGCATTACTTGTACTTTCTGACTACCCAAATGCTGTCCCTAACTGGATGTATACACAAGAATCACAAAATTCCTGAACAGTCTCATCCTTTGTTTCAGGAATTTGAGTACTGTTTTTTTTTCCCCAATAGGGCTAGGATGTGCCTACCTCTTTTTGACTGTTACTTTTTTTCTACTATGTAGCGTCTTGGGGCTTGAGATCCATGACTAATACAGGGATTGCGTCACGTTGATAGAGCTGTTTCAAGGCAACATAAAAAAAAATGTTCATCCTGCTTTTCTTTGGTTCCCAGTAGAGTTTTTCTCTTTTAGTATGAATTAGTGGTTTATCCTACCTCCATAAGCATCTTAGTTACATTTTTTTTTGCCACTATAAAATAACATGGCCAAGGAAACATATAGAAAGAAACATTTAATTTCTTTTATAGTTTCAGAGAGTTCAGGATGGTTGAGGAAAGAAATAGCTGAAAACTAATATCTGATTTATAATCAGCAGGTAGAAAGAGAGAGGGAGAAAAGGAGGGATGGAGGAAGAAAGGGAGAGGGAGACAAAAAGAGGGAGAGAGGGATAGACAGAGAGGGATAGAGGGAGAAAGAGAAAGAGAGAGAGAAAAGAGGGAGAGAACTAGCACATTGGAGACACAGGAATCTTTTTAAATCTCAAAGCTCATCCATAGTGACACATTTCATTCAACAAGGCCATACCTCCTAATCTTTCCCAAGGAGTTACACCCAATGGGGCCATGTACTCAAATATGTGACCCGATAGGGGTCATTATAATTCAAATCACTGCAAGCAAAGGGGAAAAATGCATTCACTAACAATATCCACCAATTCCTTCCATTCAGTCTTTTACTCTGAGGTTCCTGATAAGTTGTTCTAGACAGCTCAGGTCAATTATACTATTAGAAGTAGTCTGGAGGGTATACATTTTAATTGAATGAAAGCATAAAATGTGCAACTAAAGAAATATAATCTTTGACAATACCTGACTAATACAAATGTAGAGGCTCACAGCCATTCATTGAACTGAGTACACGGTCCCCAATGAAGGAGTTAGAGAAAGGATTTATGGAGCTGAAGGTTTTGCAGCCCCTTAGGGCGAACAACAACATGAACTAACTAGTACCCTCAGAGCTACCAGGGACCCAACTACCAACCAAGGACTATACATGGTGGGACTGATTGTTCTGGCAGCATGTGTATAGTAGAGGATTGCAAATTCGATCATCAATAGGAGGAAAGGACCTTGGCCTTGTGAAGGTTTTGTGCCCCAGTGTAGGGGAATGCCAGGGCCAATAAGTGGGAGAGGGTGGGGTGGCAGGCATGGGGAGGGGGGAGGCAACAGGGGTTTGTTCCTGTTGTTTTTGTTTGTTTGTTTGTTTTTTGGAGGGCAAACTGGGAAAGGAGAAATTTACATGTAAATAAAGAAAATATCTAATAAAAAATTTTAAAAAAAGAAATATAATCATAAGGATGCAATGCCTTCTCAAGCAACACAGTCCTCATCAGGGGACATAATCAAGTAGAGTCTGAAAGTGTATTTGTCAAGAGTATTTAATAAAGAACTTGTTATTAATCTGACTATTTTTTAGTAAAGAGAAAGATTTAACTTAATCTTCTGACAGGTATAAATTATGCCCAAATAATTTTGTGTGCTCATTTCAAAATTCTGTCTAGCTAGTATGCATAGGCATGTTATATAATTCATGGCCTTTTTTTGGTTCCCATTATTTATGATTTCATAAATGATTTTATTTTGAACATCAAGTTTTCATATCCAGTAACTTTACATTTTGTCGCTAAGGTAGGTTTTCCTGATGGTTGCCCCTTGATCAGGAACATTGATCTTTACATCTCTTGCCTATGCTTGTATATTCAAATGTCAGGACTGAGGCTGGGAGATGAACATTACTCACTGTTCTTGCCATGAGCAGGTTCTTACTGTTCCCAATTGGGCATTCAGCTTAATTAGACATGAATGACAATGATGTGCATGAACTTATCATAGTTAATGTAGCTATTAAGAGCACATTTCCATGCAGCATCTGTATATAATTTGGATAAGGAAGCA
Organism: Montemys delectorum; assembly: GCA_019843815.1. Classification (NCBI taxonomy): domain Eukaryota; kingdom Metazoa; phylum Chordata; class Mammalia; order Rodentia; family Muridae; genus Montemys; species Montemys delectorum. The sequence continues at coordinate 30,867 of JADRCD010194276.1, read as the reverse complement.
TAAAACCTGAAATATATCCTTCCTTAATTATGTCTCAAGAAAAGGTGGAGAGCATGTTAGATTAATTTGGAGTTTTCACTGGTTCTGTCAACTGGGAATAAGATAGTTATCTTGACCACGCACTCCAGATTTACTAATTTGCATAGCTCAGGTAGCTTCACTGACATTTTTTTTTCCTATACAAAATCAGAATGAAAGAAAAATCTGTTTATATGGAGTTACTACACTAAGAATTCAGAGACTAAAAAAGCAGAAGCATAAAATTGTAACAGAAGTTAAAAATGAAAAGCAATGGAAAAGATCTCAAGTAAATTTAACAGCTTTGAAGATGTAGTTGTGCCTTACTTTGGACTATTTTGTTGCCATCACAGATTGAAAGCATTTATAACACAACAATATTGACCACATATCAAATCAGAGCTCTGTTTGCAGGTCATGAATATTATAGTAGGTCTGATGCTCAATGTGGACTACACCATGTTTAATCCTTGCTGTTAACATCTGATGATTATAATCAATTGTGTTCTCTATTATGAGGAAGTTTATATGGGGAAATGTAGATTCAGAGGAGTTGGCTTACCCACTGAGTGTTGTAGTTGGCAGTTTCACACAATTTCTTAGCAAGAGGAAGGCTTAGGGAAGGATTGCAATAATCATAGTGAAGGGGATATTTTCTCCTTGTGTTTGAAAAATACCTATTATAAATAGAGATTCAGTAAACTCGGCTGTAGAGTGCTACTCTACCATCTGGCTTTGGTCTCCAGCAGGGATGGTGGTGGGGGAATGAAGACCAAGGAAACTATAGTTATAGATTCTGACACAGTATATAATGGTTCATTTTAAGCAGCAACTTGACTGGGATAAGAGATATCCAAATAGTTGATAAGATGTCCATGACAGCTAGTCGGGATATTTTCAGACATCATTAGCAGCCATCAACATATTCAGTAATGATCATTGTCAGCAACACAAATGTGCATTGTCCGGTCTGTTCAGGGATAGGACAGAACAAAGGTGGAGGAGGATGGATGAATTTGATTTCTTCTTGAGACATGATATCAGAAGAAGAGGCTTCAATAGTGGCAAGGTACCTAAATCCTTTCTTTAAATCTCTATCTTATCATCTCTCTTCCATAGAAAACTTTTATTAAAATACTTAGCTTAAAATCAGAAGGTCCTGGAAGAAGGAGTTTATCCTAATGGGGTGAACTTTACTTTATTAGATGATTTCTAGAATGTGTGGGATTATATATGTGCTTCATTTGAAACCATATAGAATTCTATAGCAAATTTCAAATCACATTTATCCTGACATCAAGTATTTTTCATGCTGCATATATAAAATATTTTTTTAAAATAGCCTATATTTCTGACTGTAAAACAAACTAGAGAATTAAATGCCTATTTATCTAATATTTTATCAGATCTAGATCCCATTTCTGGCATACACACACTGTAATGAGGACTGAGTAGATGAATACTATGTGATAATTTTAGGATAAAAATTGAAGATATGATGTCAAGTCTTCTATCTACTAACAAGTATAAATTTTGACAATCTCTTTTAAAGAAAAGTCTCCAATGTCTAATATTTTACAACATGTCTTGCTTATTGATGTACCAAGCTTTTCTTAAGCTGAAATACCTGTAATTGTTTCCATGGGATTTAGAGTGACCCAATAACAATGATTCCTGCATAATGCCTTTCCAACTTTATCAAAATTCAAGATGCCTTCAAAACTCTCAAATTGAATACTTCAGGAGTCAGTGTGATGAACTCAAAGCCTATATTTGGATCTCCTCTGTATTTCTAGTGAGAGAATGGCTTTATGAAAAGAATGGAGATCCATTACTACATACCGGTTTGTCTGTAGTACCTTAAAAATTGTACTCCCATTCATTCTGAAATTCTGTCCATGAATCTTCACTCTAAAGTGATGGGTATGGAGAGACAAAATAGTGATTAAATTAGATTTTCATATGTCTCCAAATTCTACATTCTTTTAGACTATAAGAAAGACAGACTTTATCCTCAAATGACAACATTCTAATTCTTTAAAATAGGTGGAGGGAACAGATCTATTTGTCAAAAACATTAGGAATATTAGGGGATCGTGGTGTTTTGAATATTCCTGACCCATTGGAAGTGGCACTATTAGGAAGTGTGGCTTTGTTGGAATAGGTGTTGCCTTGTTGAAGAAAGTGTGTCACTCTATGGTTTTATATACAATGTACAAAAGAACCTCCCCCTGGGTTGCCTAAGGAAGAAAAATCTTCCTCCTGGCTGCCTTCCAATCAAGATGTAGAACTCTCGGCTACTTCAGCACCATGTCTTCCTGGATGCTGCCTTGTTTCCAGCAATGATGACAGTGCACTAAACCTCTAAAACTGTAAGCCAGCCCCAATTAAATGTTCATCTTCATATGAGTTGCTTTGGTCATGGTTTCTCTTTACAGCATTGAAACCCTAAATTAAGACAGAAATTGGTACCAAAAGTGGGGTTTTCATTACTGTGAAGAGACACCATGACCTAGTCAACTGTTATAAGAAAACCACTAAATTGGGGTTGGTTTATAGTTTCAGAGGTTCAGTCAGGTATCATCACGGTAGTAAAAAATGGCAGTGCCCAGATAGACATTGTGCTGGAGGAGCCAAGAATTCTACATCTGAATCCAAAGGCAGCCAAGAGACTGACTTTTTCAAACATTTAGGAGAAGGGTGGGTCTCTTCTGAACTGGGAAAAGCTTGAGCACTAGGAGACCTCAAAGCCTGCTTACACAAGTCACACCTCCTCTTACAAGGCAACACTTACTTTAACAAGGCCACACCTCCTAATAATGCCACTTCCCATTGGCCAAGCATATTCAAACCACCACAGAGGTTGAGTGGGCACTTAATTGAACTCCAACAAGGTTATATTGTGGTATGTATAAAGTCAATTGGAGTAGTATCACAAGGGCCAAGTGGGCCAGTTTACAGGTGGATCTTCCTCTTCAGTCCTGTGTCACATAAACACCACAGTATGGATTTCTTTTGTTACTTTTATTTGGATACAGTGAAAAACTGCAGATTTCTAAATGCAACTGTGACCCATGGAAGAGATAGACCTCATACAGCTTTTTTTGTTTTTCTTTCTGTTTTCTGACCACCCTCAAGTTCCTGGGGTTTAGGTACCTTTGAGGCAGATATCCTTCTTAGACCAGGTTTCTTACGTGAAGAACATTGGCTCCTGTCACTGATGACAGCATTCATTGCCTTATGTACTAAAACACCAAGGGAATAAAGTTCCACAGCAAATATTGATTATAGAAATTAAGAATTGTAAGTCCTGTTCACTTTCTTCCTGTGAGTTTCATTCCCCAGCATTCAGCCTATAAAAGACAGAATGTGACCACAGCTTAGGCCCGCATCCCAGTGGGGCTCTTCAAATGCCATTTCAAATGATGAAGACTTGAGTAAATATCTTCTCCAAAATTTATCCCAGTTTCCTTGTGTTAACAAAAGCTGTTGAATTAGAGTTCCCTCCAGTGGTTATTGTGTATAATAATCAACATATCCATAGGATATTTTGAGTAATTAGAGGCTTATAGTGACATGCTATAAATGTTAAATAATGATGTGGATTTCTTGGGTCATCCAGGGTGCTGTGTGTGGCAATTATGGACATTTTATGTTCCGAACACGTTATTTTTCTCTGACCTCTTGTGTTCTTTTCTTAAGTTGGAAATAATTTCAGTAAATCCAATAGTCTCAAACCCAGGAGAGATGACAGTGCAGTACATGTCTTTGGCAGTTCGTGCAGAATCTTTTAACATTTCAGATTTGATACCTTCATGTGGACCTACAACATTTATTAACCATGCTTACTGCTTTCCTTAAGGCATCATTCCAGAACCTTCTTCTCTTCTCTTCTCTTCTCTTCTCTTCTCTTCTCTTCTCTTCTCTTCTCTTCTCTTCTCTTCTCTTCTCTTCTCTTCTCTTCTCTCTTCTCTTCCCTTCCCTTCCCTTCCCTTCCCTTTCCTTTCCTTTCCTTTCTTTCCTTCTTCCTTCCTTTCTCTCTCTCTCTCTCTCTCTCTCTCTCTCTCTC